>CADDXX010000950.1:18765-109110 GCA_902810485.1 Alauda arvensis | reverse complement strand
CGCGGGCGGGCGGCGGCGGCCGCTCCTTACCGAGCTGCGCGTCGGGCGGCGCCCAGGGTCTTGCCCGTCTCGCCGCCTCCCCGCCGCACTCATGAAGCTCATAGTGCACAAGCGACACTGTGAGTAACGCCGGGGCGCTCTGGAGCGTGGGAAGGCTCCGCGGGCWTAGTGTGTGCTCCTTTCCCGAGCGTTGTTAGAATGAAGGAAAAAGTGAATCCGGGAACCCAGTGCAAGTTATTCTGACTGGAGGGGAAAAAATATTTGTAATACGCTTCTCATTTGGGAAGCGTTCGTGAACTGACTGTCTATTTCAGGTTTGGTTTTAAGGCTGAGACTCAAACGTCCTGCTTATTAATTCTGAATTTCCTTAATTCTCTATGGTTTATTAATAAGTAATCTTGCTTACTAGTAGGTATGGAGGTATTGAATAATTCCATGGTAAACTCTGCAAGTAAAACAATCTAGAGGAAAAAGTACGCCGTTTCTTTTCACTCTCGCTTCGCTAGCCCTTCACATAAACGCACAAATGTTTGCTTCTTTGTTACAAGTTCAGCATGTTCCAAAAGGGTAATAGGGATGGTCAGGATCACTGCTGCCTGTTGCCAAAACTTAAAGGTGTTTCTATTCAGTAGGAAGTAGTGTGTATTCAGCTACTCTGGGTGGTTTGGTGGTTTTTTTTTTGGACGGGGGGTTTGGCTTTTGTTTGTTTGTTTTTGTTTTTTTTTTTCTTTGTCTTGAAGTAATTATTTAAAAAACTTTCCTAGGTAAACAGAACAAAATATTCAGAAACAGCCTTGAAGAGCTGTACCTTTCACAGGACTGTGTATTAGCCAGAAAGAGCCTTTTCTGGCTCTTTCAATGCTTTTCATAYGCTTCTCTCTGTCACAAACTGTTTTTGTAGTCTTTGTCCTGCTTCACATTTTCTTCATGAACAAAACCTGCAGAACTTGGACTGGCTTACATTTTGATTTGGTGTAGCTAAGAAGAGTCAGCACTTGCATATCAAACTGTCCATAATAGTAACAACTATTTTGAAGCAAAGAATAAAGCTTTTAGGGCTTCATGTAATCCCTTGATWAAGAAAGAATGAAGGCTTTGGAATTTCCATCCCATCTTGAAGGAAAAAAGAGCCCATCAGAGTAAAAAGCATAGGTGGCTGAGTATATGGGTCCAGGTGTATGACAATTGAATCTTCAGGTGTGGAGTTTTAGTGAAATGAGGCTTTAATGAAAACAGCAGCTRAGGGAAGTGCTTTGTAGAACTATTTTGTGGGCAATTTATTTGCTGATTAAAGTATGTAAGTGTATGAATGCTTGCTGATATGCTTTTTAATATATAGTTTATTTTGTACAAGAAAATGTTTGAAATTTAGTATTAACCRTAGAGGAAATAATTATTGCACATTGTCACCATCTTAAAGAATTCATTACATTATTGCTCAAATTGTCCTGGTACTGCATACCTTTCTACTGCATYCTCTTCTAGTGAATACTACACAGTACCATTTTTATTGGYTTGTTTGGTGCTTTTAATCCTGGCCTTTGCAGACGTTTGTTCTTTTCTTAAGGACACATTGCAAAATGAAGCGCAGTTGCCACATGGCATGTGAGACCAGCATTGATTGCAGGGTTTGCTTTGTGTGGTGGAGAAGATAATGAGATAATTGGCATTTCCCAATATTTCAACAAATGAAACCTATCTTCCTGCAGCAATTATTCCTTTAAACCCTTATTTTCTTGGTTATTTTCACTTTCAGACAATGTGAGGTGGAATTAGAATTCTTGTTCACAAGTCTTTTTCCCTCCTCTCAGAAGGGAAGATTCCCTGTAAAATCAGTGTACTTTGCTGACAAGCTTGCAGTGAGAGAGGGCTTGCCTAGTACAGCCTCTCTGGGATGCCTGTTTTCTTTTTTCTTTAGTTTAACTAGATGGAATTTAGGTTTGTATCAGTTTTCTTTTTCTTTAGAAATCAGTTTGTGGTAAAATGACTGATTTATGTGGATGGTTACACCTGTTTAACAAAAAGCTCTCTGAGGAAACTTTAATTACTAAGCAGATATAATTAATTTTTAGTTACATATTCTAGTTTTGTTCAAGGAAAAAATGCTTCCATTTTATTTATTTTATAAATCTGTAAAACAGGAAGAAGTAATTAAAAAATATGTGTAAGCTGTTATCCCTTTTTTAAAAAAGAAAAATCAGCTTTCAGAAGCTGTAAGAATACTATGTCATGTTATGTGTGTGGTGTTTTGGTTTTTTTTTTCCCCTGTTACTGTTTTTGGCTCTCTCATCTCTTCTGGACCCAATTAACACAGGAAGTTCCTAGATCATCAAAGTGTTAAGCAATGCAAATGAAATGTAAATGAAGTAATAGGATTTCAACAGATGTGTGTTCTGAAAGAAAAGCAGCTGCAACTAAGATATTTCATCTGAGGTACTTTTGACTAAGATCCTATGGCATTGATGCCATCATTCAAATTATTGATTAAAAAAAATGAAATACTGTGCCTGTCTTTGAGGAAATACGGGTCTTGTAAGAGAGATGTATAAGCTGAAACAGTTTTGGCAAAAGAAGAAACTGCTGCAAACAGGTCAGGAATAAATCCAGGGCTCAGGTAGAAAGAAGAATGTTCTAACCAGCAGGATTCAAGCACAATCTCTTWCTGAATGTGGAGGAGTAAAAAGATTCCGCTAACCTTATGTGATGGTTGTTTAAATGCATGAAAAGGATTACTCTTGGTTAATGAGGGTAGATGTTACTTGGTGACCCAGGAGTTCCCTCTCATTCTTGCTTCTCCTGAGCTCTTTTCTGTGAGGAGAATGTTGTGATTTGATATTTACTTTCCACATGCCCTCTTTATACTGTGTGTTAAGCATAGGATTTTTAAAAATCCAAGGTGTTGAAATCTGATATAATAATGCCTTGTAGGAATAGCCTGATACCCCAGAGTTAATGCAGAAACTAGGTGRAATGTATCGTGGAATTTCTCATGAGTAAACCTTTGCCCCAGATACACAGCTGTTGGTGTGCATCAAATTACCTACTTATGCAATGCAGTAGATACCTTCTGTTTGCATTGTCACATGCTTCTGCACCAGTACAGATTTTTATCTCATGATAAGAAACCACTAAGTAGTTGGGACAGTTTATTAACATAAGGAGAATTAATTTTTTTAAGAAGATAAGTGGAGTCTTTGATTTATGCTAGACTTTCAAGTACTCATGATSCATTTTGAGGYTTTCTTTATTGGTTCTGTGGMACCTAAAACTAGATTTTACRGTGTTATTTTTTGACTTACTGCTGTGTAGCAATACAGTAGAATAGTTCTGGTTTTGCCACAGTTATAGGYTCAACTGATCAGATAGATATGTTGTATACCTACTGAAAAGAGAGAAATCAGCTCATAAGCCATATCAGATGGTTTTAATGAAGAAGTGCATTTTTTTATGTTGTGAGAACATTTCTGCTACATATCTGGTGTCTTTACTGCTCATAGTAAATTACACAGTTTTGATTGAGACCAGGCTGAGATATGGGTAGGATGAATTTTACTTTCCCCTCCTTGCTTTCCTGGCTTTTCATAATTCAGTGATACTTATTCAGGTTATCAATTAAATGCTGGACTTCCAGTTTAAAAACAAACCAACAGACAACCTCAAACACTGCTCCCCCTCAACAAACAAACAAAAACCCCCAAAACCCATAAACAGAAAAACCCTATTAAACAAACAAAAAAAACCTCCACAATTTTCTCCCCATTTTCCCTCAGATCTGTGGAAAACTTATCTACAGCTTTCTTTCATRCCCCCTGGTTGTAGTACTGGGCAGGCTCTGGTAATTTTAGTGGCCTCTGAATCATCTTACTCTCTGTRTTCACAGAGGCAGCAAGCCCAAGGAGCACCTTCAGAGTGTGCACACTTCCATTAGCACCACATTGAGTGGCACCAGGGAAGTTGAAGTGTGTAGGTACCAGCTGAGATGAATTATATATAGATACAGAAAAGGACTGATGGTGAGTCACAATTTTCAGTGTACTCAGAGAATTTGAAAGTGGGCATATAAAACCCAGCAGCTTGTGAAATCAGGAAATTTATAAACTTTCATGCAAGCGGGYGACCTGTGGCAGTGTGAGAGCTTCCATCTCTTTTTGTGAGAARTAGTTACAGCCCCTGCACTCTACTTGCAGGGAAGAAGTTGGTATCATGCTTGTCCTGCAGGAAGTTAAGATGTGGAGACAGGGAGGCAGACCCCTTGSAGCAAATATTGCACTRTCAGCTAAATAGTCACACTATCTGGCTAGATCTCAGTGTTACAGTACTTAATTCAAGGGTTGATAGATGCATTTGACTGTGTACCTAAAGCCAGTATTTACTATTATTGTCATGGCTTCCTCTGATGTAGTCAGTGGTGCATTTTAATTTAGAATATACTGATAGTAACAAAAGATATAATGAATAAATTKTAAAATAATCACTGGAATACATAASTGTTTCTACTCTCACTCCAGTTGTGCAGAAGTTCTATGAATTTCACTGTGACTTGTTGGAAATTTTGAGACTTGCTTTTTTTCCCAATTGGTCAACCAGTCAAGATGGTTGTTGAATTATTGCAAGTAATTCCAACAGAGAGCTGGTGTTAGAAGTTGAGAGGAAAACTAAGCTGTTTTTCTGCATAACTAAAATATCTGGTTTTGTTGTGTGATCTTGGGTTCTTTGTTTGTGCTAAAGAAAAGTGCTGGTGTTCTGAAAGCAAAGTTCCTTTCTGCAACAGTCCATTTGGCTCACAACGAAATGAAAGGAACTTAGATTCACAGGGAGAATTAACTAAAAAAAAAAAGTGGCCTGGTATTTCTGGTCACTTTATAAATGTGAGCATTATGTGTAGCTATCCCAAGAAATATGCAGAGTTGAAAAAACTTCATAGTTGTTTTCTACAGAACTTATTCTTCATGAATTATTTAGTTAAAATGTTAAGTTATAGAATGAAATGTCTTGGCAGTCATTTATGAGCAATGCTCAGCTGTTACTGCTTACTTTAACACTTTTATTGCTGGGCTTGTGTTTGATAGGACAATGGAACACTTCTTGCTTCTCTTAAAGATGAAATTTGCACTATGGCTTTCAAACAAATGTTGGTGCAGGTAGAGTGTAGCAGGTTTTATGCCCTTAATGAGAAATAGTGGAAATTGGCTTATTCTCAGCTACAGGCTGGTTCTGTATTGCATCCTCCAACCATGCTGCTTTTAAAATTGAATTTCCTGCTTGCATAGTTAAGGTACATCTGAGGAGGAGACTTACAGTTCATCTGAGGTGGGTCAGGTAATTAAAGTTCTCAGTAGCTTTAATAAAGATTTGTGTAAATCACTAATGGGATTGGCATCCTAGGCTCCACTGCATTGGAATGTTGTGCAGTGTGGACCAGACAGCTTTCTCATAAATATTTACTTTGTACTTTCACAAGTGTTTGAGTTGCAGGTTAGTCTATAATGTATTCTTATTCTTTAAAAAAAACSTGTTTTAAAAACACTTGTTTTGAATTCTTCCCATTTCAGGCAACTCTCGTGTATCTGTATAGAAGGATGTATCTTCCCAAACCTCAAATTAGACTTAATTTCACTGTCTTATTGCAGCTTGTACCACATGGAAAAAAGAAAAAATGACACCTTACAACAGATAAGAGCTATTTCATTGGAGTTTATGCATTATGCCTGCCTTGTCAGGGAGGAGAAACTGATGATTCAATTACTTGGCACAAAGCAATGGAGTGAAATAACTGTTTTAAATGTATGACATTTAACAATTGGTTTGGGCAGGGAGAGCATATTAAAAATTGGGAAATTTAGACTTATTCAGCCAGATGATGCTGAGACACAGATGATGCKGGTAAGAAAAAAAGACCAAGCATCTTTCAGCCTGAAACTGAGTGACTTAACAGTGATCTGTGATCACGTGAGGAAGGACAGTGTGATAAGTACCTCCTATGCTTACTAAAGTGTTTGTCCCAAGTTGTTTATTTTTAGGTTCATTGGCAGAAAATCAGTTATGCATATGATATTTATGGTTTCAAGTTTGTATCAACACTTAACACAAGTTAAGGTGCCCTAGTAGGTAGAATAATTTTTCTAGCAAGTCCGCCTGATTCTCCCTAAAAAGCAGGAAAGGTGACTGTGTGACTGCTATTTTCGAAGTGTGTCTTAGATGTTCAGTACATCTACTCAAATATACTCAGTACTTTTAATTTAATTTTTCTAGAGAAACATTGCTCCCTCCATCTGCAGTGCCTGTGTGTAGATTTTGTATTCTCAAATCTTATTGCTTCATAAAGTTACTTGACTTACTATTAAAAATATMTATATATATGTGGAGCAGGTAGACCAGCTTGATTCAGTTACTGTCTTCTGCTGAGTGTTCTCCATAGTAATTTTYTCCTGCTATTAACAAAACAAAGATTTTGGAGGACCTAGGCCAGCTGTTACAGCTGAGAAGCAAATAGTGGCRTTTCTGATATAATTATGTGATAGATAACACATATACCAGCAAAGGGAGTCTATGCTCACAGCATGGGTCTGTCAGTGGTAAATACTGAACATAAGCCAGTTCACTTTTGGCTACTCTATACAAGTGTTGCAGTCCAACAGAGCTGCTGGTTCTGGTGGGTTGGGGTCTGGAGGCCTCCTGCATAATGGGAGCTCTGTATTGCTGCTCTTCAGACWCAGCCTTGTGACCGTGGAAATTCTGACTGAGCTTGGAAAGCAATTTTAGATGTTACACAGTGGGAATATGACTTGAGAAATCTTGTTCTCTTGCTTGTTTCCTCCTCCTCCTTGTCCCCTTCATTCTCAGCAGAACTGGAGCCAATTGGGTGAAACACAATTTCATTTCATTTTTCACCCATTGGTGCCGATTGGGTGAAATGCAGTAAATGTGCTCTGTCAAGAGGTGGTGACTAAAGAGTAAAATGATTTCCTGGGGAAAAAAATTTTCATTTTATTAAAACCTGCTTCTTCAGACCAAGAATATTTGGAGATTTTCTTTATTCTTTTTCTTAACTTAGGCTTTATAAAGGCTTAACCTAGAGATGTATTTAAAGCATATAAATTGGATSTAAGTGATCCCAGTTCTCAGGAGTAGATGCTGCTACTGTGACTGCACTGAATTGTCATTCAGCAACTGATTTAAGTGATGTGCCTAGCATGTCAGTTTATAGTGACTTTCTCTTTTTTCCTCCCCAAACCACTTGTTCTTAGCATTCCCATGGTTTGGAATGGATATCGGTGGAACGTTGGTTAAACTGGTCTACTTTGAACCTAAGGACATTACTGCAGAGGAGGAGCAGGAGGAGGTGGAAAACCTGAAAAGCATCAGGAAATACTTGACCTCCAATACAGCCTATGGTAAAACTGGCATTCGTGATGTCCACCTGGAACTGAAAAATTTGACTTTGTGTGGACGCAAAGGAAACCTGCACTTCATCCGCTTTCCCAGCTGTGCCATGCACAGGTTCATTCAGATGGGCAGTGAGAAGAACTTCTCCAGTTTGCACACTACGCTCTGTGCCACGGGAGGTGGAGCTTACAAGTTTGAGGAAGACTTTAGAACGGTAGGTGAACAGTTCCCATGGGTTCAGTGGGAAGTACTCTGGGAAAACAGCATGAGGGCCCATCTCTTAAAACTTGCTGGGAAAATAACTTTTTTTTTTTAGCCCATCCTAACTGATTAGGAGCAACAGAATCAATTGATATTTGTTAAAGAGGGAAGAGTGTTCTATTTGCTGGCTACTCTACTGAAGTATTGCTGTGTAGGATGGTTTTAGTAAATGTGGAATATATTGGAGTACAGCTGTGATGATTGGATGCTTCATAATCAACTGAGGGTAGGTTATGACAACCCAGAAGCCTGACACTATAGGTACTTGCAAACTGGTTATGTGTTGGAAACCAGATATGAAACCATACAGGCTGGATATTTGATTCAGGTTCCCCTTTCCCTCTGTATTAACCTTCAAACAGACTGAAGTCAAGAGTATGGAAGACCCACCAGGGAGCATGGGGAGAAACAGTGTGTGGGAGCATAATGATACCAGCTAGCTTTTGATTTCAATTCTGTGAATGTTCCATTTAAAGAAAGGCAGTTCATGAGATGAGAAGGTCTCAGATCTCCAAGGATTTAAATATAGCCTTTGYAGGGAACTCCAGAAGCTGATGTAAATGTGAAGTTTTGCACTAGAGTACTCTTCAAAAATTGGTTGTGGTGTAGAAGCATGGAAGAGCTGTTGTACAAACTGTGTTAAAGAGAAGAAACTTTCAGGAGGCAGTCTGTTGTGTATCCATCTGTATTGGGACATATTTTCATTTATTTTCAGCRAAAAAGAGACTAATCTGATTGTCCCAGAGCAGTGTCACTAAGACTACTGTGAATGATTTCCTTGACTGGTGGATCTGGCACTTCTGTCCCTAACTTTTGACCTGGTCTTAGGGCTAAGGTATGGCTGCTGGGTATGACAGGTTACAGCTACTTTTCTGTCTCTGCTTCAGTCCAGGGAGCTCTCACTGAGTCACCAACTGCTGTTGACTGCAGTCCTTGGCTCTGTGTGCTTCATTTGTAACTCCAAGCATCCATTCCTGCTATACAAGAGGTTTTTTTCTTTGTCCATACCCTTCTGTCATCAATATCCTCACATATCAGATAACCCAGACTCTAAGGGAGAAAAAGAATGCTGTAAGAGCTCAACATGAATTCCAACTGTTRGGCTGTTGTGCAGTCACTTCCATTGAATATTAGACTGTTCCCATGTCCAAAGAAAGACTAACAAGTCTCTGAGTTGGTGTAGTAGTCCACCAGTAGTGCTACATTTCTTGTCTTTTAGGTTGACTGCAAGTCCCTTACAAGTTAGTCTACTGATTAAGTCCTCAGAATCTTGTTTGCCTTGTGCTGTGTAAGGATGTTGGCACCTCAGTAGGAGGTGAGTTTTGGTTCCAGCCAGTGTGGCCTCAGTTTAGGTGTTTTTGAGTATCTTCTCATGTGTCCTGGGAATGATTCAGGCCACGTTCTTTAGAGACAATGGGAGGTCGCTTCAGGACATTCTGAAGAGGCTGACTATCCCCTTGGAATGGGGAAAGCTGGAGGAGCTGGGGCTGTTTTGCCAGCTATTGAACACAAATACGAGGTCACATAGCAAATGGCTGGTGGACTTTGGCATCAAATTGCACATCTCTGCAGTGTTGTTAACATCCTGTGTGCTACAACACTTGTAGGTAGTTTAAGACAAACCCTATAAAGGCTGGCTGGGACRTTTTCTAGCATAAAGCAATCAGTGAAGTGTACTCCCACTAAAATGAGTGCTTTGGACACCTCTTACAGCTATCCAGTTCCATACCTTCCTTTATAGCAAGTGTTTCTTGGCTTAAACTGTAATACCCATAGAGAATTACAGAAGCAGAATATTTATTACATGAAAGTTTGCTTGCTTAATCTCTCTCAAAGGGCAGAGTGTTCTGGGTACTGGCACTTAAATTGTCACACTTCATTAGCCATGGTAACAGCAGCTGGCTATCAGTGTGTTCTGCTGTGTATAAATTGACACTGGACAACAGCTTCAGGACTGCTCTGTCGAAGCTCTGAAATACCTGTTTCAAGTATTTGACCACCAATTCACCTCTAGAAGTAGAGAATATGTGCCAAGTCTAAATCTTGCTGTTGCAGGATTCAGTATTGTAAAACATCTTATATGAAGGWGACTTTAAACTTTCCTGTTGTTTACTTAGAAGCAGTGTGGAAAAAACTAAGGTATGTTTGTGAATGTTGTTATTTTCATTTAAAAATCTGGCTAAATGCTAGTAAACTCATTTGATCTAGCTAACATGCTTTTGCTCTAGCCCTTTATTTTCCTGTGTATATGCTTCTAAGTTACTTGCCTTTCATAGTATTTCTCAATGTGACTGTATGATTGCATAGATTTAGGACAAAAGATCCAATATATTGCAAAACAACATTCAAATCCCAAGGAAAGAACCTTCTAAGATTATATAAGCTTTTTCTCCTTAAAATAGAGAAACAAATACCCTGTTGATACTTGCCTCTGTTGCTTTGTCTGGTCCAGAATCCCTAAATGAGTTAAATGGGTTTGATCTAGACATCTCTGTTGCTTTTGTGTATTAAAATATAACATAAAATGGTGAGACACATTCTGTTTACCTYAAGGCTGTTTTTTTTCCTATAAAAAGGCAACTAAATCTACAAAGCTACCTAGGTTTATCTATTACACCTCCCTCTATTACATCAACATGATCTGCATTGTTGGAGAGGTGGATCTCTGAAGAAGTCTCCATGGTCTATTTGCTGATTGCTGGCAGTATGTTGGATCTTTTGTCAGTCASTAGCTTGGCAAATCATGTGGCTCATTCTGAAGAGCTGAGTGCTTCCCCTAGAAGTRGGAAAATTGACTCTATTCATTAAACTAGACCACAGAAATAATTTTACCAACCATATGGTTATACTTAATGTTCATTGAAGAGAGCATCAGTAAGTAATTCACCAAAAAGGACTGTTTCCAGCCTAGGGTTGTTTGTCTTGTGTTTTGGTTCTTTTTTTACCTCCTCTCTGAATGGTCCTTATGCCTGGCTGTCTTTGTTTTCAGGTAACAGTGATGTTAAGGCATGGATGAATTTGCAGCCTAATTCTAATAATCSTTCCTCTTTTCCTATRTACATACTGTCRCTTCACATATGCTGCAAATGCTCAAGCAACCACTTCTGTAAAAGTAAGGAGTATTTAGAGTTACTTGTGAGCTGAATCTCTCTGTGCTCTGTGACTCCTCCATGGTAGCACAGGCACATTACTTGCACAGGAGTTTGCTCTTAATGTAATGAGGAATAAATTTTTAGACAGCCACTCATTTTGTAAAGCAACTTATACTGAAGGATGGGCAGGATGAGGGGAGGAAGGACTATTCAGACTTATGATTAAAACCCCTGCTCTATTATAAAACTTCTGTTGATTGCAGTGGCTCAAAGGTGGGATCTCTGTATTTGTTTCCTGAACAGACACCTGCAGAACCTGACTTATCTTGATAGAAATTTTGCTGCTGTCTTCAGTGGGAGCAGCACCTGTGCTAAAAAAACTGCAGTCACTTAATCAAGAACATTTGGGACAGGGAGAGAAGGAAATCCCTTACCAATACAGACTCAAACTCAGGCCTTGACCTTCCCATAAAGGAAAATTCTTTAAAAGTGAGCTTGGCTGTGGGATAGTGGTTTTCTTGTGCCAGTTATTAGCTAATCCTAAGGCTTGACTTTGTGGTATGAGCGAATGCCTGAGGATGACTTATAGACTATACTCATGTTAAAACAAACAAACCACTGTCCTGTGTTGTAGGAGGAGTAAACTGTGTAACTCTTTCACAGTTAGTGTGAGACACTCAAAAACCTTTTTGCTGAGGAGGCTGGAGGCAGCTGTTCAGGCCATGGGGGCTGGGCTGGAGTTGGAAGAGAATGGGTAAAGTAACCTCTTCAGAGGGAATGGGGAGAAACAATGTGCACCTCTTCCCTGCCAAGAGAGGAGAGATCCTTTTGGCTCACTGTGCAAGAGGGCAGAGCTCTGCACAGGATTCCTGATGAGTGCTTTTTTTGCCCAAAGCTGATACAGAGCAGATCTTCTGCCTCAGTGAATGTTGGACTTGCAGTTTATTCACATTAGACTTTGTCTTGTTTGAATGTGAGTGGTTATTTTCAGCTCCATAAAGTAGCAGGGTTGAAGGGAAGATAATAAAAATATAAAGAAAGCAAAGTCTCTATGAAAGTGGAGGAGAGGTAATGGGAGAGAGAAGGAAGGAAAAGCTAGATTCTAAGCTATTCTAAGAAATAAAAACTGGAGCAATGCCCAGCAGACATAAAGCYAGAGTGATACAGTAAATGAAGCTGTTGTAATTGATAATTAAAAACTTGCAAGCTGTTATGCTCCTAACAATTTTTTACAGGAAAAAAGAAAAATCATATTTCTCATTGCACGTCCAAGCGAAAAATGTACTTGCAACTGCATCTAGGTTCAGACTTTCCTGTGTTCACCAGAATACAGTAAAAGTGGGTGAATTTTTTCATGAGCTGGAGTTTCACTGAAAATATGTCTGCACACCAATAGTGATGCATTAGACTTCAGCCCTAGTGCATCTATGTCATGGCTGCCCTCAGCTCACTTCTAGAGGACTCAGCTGTTTCATGTTTCTCTTGCCGAAGTGGGTGTATTTGCTCACCCATAATAAATGGGACCCAAGTCTTTGACTTATGTGCTTCCATACTTGAAAGCAGAAGCAAGCTRGTTTTGTCTTTTTATACTGTTTGGTACTTGAATACAGCTAGCTTTTTTTAATGTTATGCACACTATTTAAAAAGCAAAAATGCCAAACAGCAAAGAAATCCTAATCTAAATTTAAACTGGTAACACAATTTTCCAGCACTTCTTGCAAGAGTACAAGWGATGGTCTCTCATTCTTCTTGGAATAGCATCTGTATGGGGTAACAACAGATATTTTGCATCCCTGAAATCASCTGTTTCAGGGGTTTGTTGCTAAGGTCATAGGGGGAAATGTTGACTACTTTCTCTTGGCGTGTTGCACCTGCTTGCAGGCATGGTTGAAGTCCTAAGTCACTCCTTTTGATTGTCCTGGAGAGTTTCTTGAGGTCTAAAGTGGTTTTTTCCCTTCCCCAGTATTTAAAAAGCAGTCTTAGGAAAAGAGGAATAGCTACAGTCTGGCTATAATGCAGAAAAATTATTCTTTTWAAAAAATGTACATGTGATTTCCCTGTAATCATAAATTTCCCCTCCAGGGTCCAGTATACTATTTAGTTCTGCAGTTGTTCTTCTCATAGCACAATAACCTCTAGAGAAGCACTGTGCTTAATGTAGTTTATGGGTGTGCAGAGTAGGGTAAGTTGTCCATTTTGCAGTCTGCCTTCACATTAGGAATTGTAAATGGCTGGAAAATACCTGCAAATCCATTTTGTAAATATTGTAGGAAAAACATCCAATTAGAATGTGCTCCTAGACACAGCTTCCATTTTTGCATATTTGCACATAAACTTTGGTTCCTCTAGGGAGAAGTGGTTTGGGCAGCTGAAAGTCGCGGGTGAGTGGAGTGTGGTGGGTCAGGTGAGGGCAGCAGAAGAAATGATTGCCTGCTTGTGAATTAGTTACAATTGTTACAGGTACATCTATTCTGCAATGCAGTTTTGCTGCTTAGATACATTGTGAGCAAAAATGGAGTTGTATGTGAAGAGAAAGGGACCGAATTGTGGCTCTGTCGTGGCTTCTTGTACAGGGTTGGGGTACTACGTTTCTTGAAACTTTGCCCTAATTTCTGTTTAGAAATAAGAACAGTGGTGGCTCAGTAAGCTTTTTGGAGCCTTGGGTGTCTGGTTTGGCTGCAGAGCTTTTGGTTCTCTGAAGGAAGGTGGATTGACATAGAATACTGATGCCTGTCTTGATTATTCCAAAAATCAAAATCAGACTGCTGCAACGACACAGGAAAATAGTTTTTCAGTTTGCTATGAATATCACACATGAAAGAAAGCAGTAATAGGACTTTCTGCTTGTCAACTGTTAAATATAGCACAGAGCTATAAAAAGCAGAACCAATTTCAGTGTGTCTTTTATACATGGAGGGCTGGACCTAATAAAACGTCTTTGTGTAGTGCTTGAGAAAAGAACCTGATTACTTTCTCTTGTTCTGTTCTTACAGAATTGGTGRGGTGACTGGAGAGTTTGTAGAATCAAGGGGTGTGTCTGTGGTTTGTCTCTGGCWAGTGCTTACCTGTTTGTAGAAGTGTAGCATGGATCAGACAATAGCAGCTTGTGGCTGGGTATTTGGCTTACAGTAGAACAGAGGTTTGGACAGTAGGGGCCATAAAGCTGCTAATGGCTCATCTTTGTACAACAGCTCCTGGTTCACAGCACTTTTGTGCCTCTGTGGTAGATGGTGTTTGGTCATGCTGCATCCAACTTTCTCACCAAGGTGAGGAGACTGACACTGCAGAGCACATAACCTAGGGACAGATCCTGGGTAGTGCAGAATATTTCCTTATGTCATCCAGGTATGTGCAATGTTTGTTGAACTCAATAAATTCTGTAAGGCTTAGTGGACTCTATGCAATGTTCATTGTGATAAAGAGTGCATGAAGGGTTTATTATGTTGATACCTTGCATCATACCTTGTCTTGTGTATATCTTGGAGCTTTTCCTCTTGGTCTAATAGTTGAAAATCAATTAAATCCAAGATATTTGCAAAGTAGCCTTAATAATTTTGTAATATTTCTTGCAAAATATCACGAATTATGCTTGTTCTTTGTATTTGCTAGCTAAATGGTTCAAGTCTTTTATGCTGCACTTCCTCTAATTTGTGCAGCAATGTGGGAATATTAAAAAAAATGAGGGGATTGCAGAAGTTGTAGGAGGAAATACAGAAGCAAGAGGAAATGTTTTCCACCTCTCTCACTTGTCCTATGAGTAACTGGATCTATATTGAGGTCTTTGAGACTGCTGGTTTAGGTTCTTTTTGGTCTTATTTCTTTTCCCTGGTTACAGGATTTGAGGAGTGGCAAGTAAAACAAAAGGACAGCCCAAAAAGTGAGATGGCTTTCCCTTACAGCAAGTTAGAGCTGTGTATAAGTAGAGCGAAGACTTAACAGGGGAGATTTAAATAGCTTAAAAGAATGTAACCTATTGACCATGCCTGTTCCACAGAAATATCTTCCCTCTTTATAGTGGCTTAATATAGCTTCCAGAATTAAAAATAGGACATAGTTAGCCATGTAAATCTTCTCCATTAGCCRTTATGAAAATATCCTGCAGTATGCAAATGCTGGAGAGCCAGCTGTGCACTGTATAACTCCATTGTACTCTGTGTTTTGTTTTTTGGGGTTTTTTTGTGCTAGAAAGTAGAGTTAGGCATGACCTGCTTTGCATGTGTGAAGATGAAAGTGACCTCAGGATTTGGATGGGCAACTTTACAGGTTTTTTTGGCCCTCCYCTCTACCTAAAAATGGAAAGGAGACTTTCTACAGTTGGTCAGTGTATCCTATTTTGAGAAAGGGATGTTATTTCTAATTCTAGTGAATAGAATGCTGTGGCAAGTAGACATGTCTGTTGAAGTACAGTCATGGTGAACTGCAGGATCTCGGAGAGAATATCTTTTGTCAGCTCTTATTACTGGTCATCTGCTTTCTCTTTAAGCTGTATTCTGCTGAGGGCATGGGCCTGACAGTCTTTGTTTGGATTTTTTAATATGGTTTTTCACCAAATATGGGAGTTATGCCTCTGTTTTTCATGGGGCATTTTAAAGTGCTCATCGTAATTAAAAAAAAATAACCAGAATAACTAGTGACATGTAATAAAAAAAAAATCCACTTTATATTTAATGCATATTAACATAAAATGCACATCTTAATGCTTCTATTGGARATATCATTAAATTGCTGGGAAATGTAATTGGATGGTGATCTAAAGTACTTTGCATCCTGAGGAATGCTGCTGCCTAGACCTATGTCKGATACTGCCCAAAAGCTGCAGAACACAGCTCCTCTTGGGCTGGGAATGAGGGGAAAGATGTTCATTGCATCAGAATACTGAGGAGGAGAAATGCTTCCTGCTTGCAGAGCCCAGAATGTCTCAAAGACAAAGGAACTAAATGGCATTACTGCATAGTCCATCATTGTTTTGGGAGGTACCTGTTGTCAGGYAGATAGTGAATTTTTATTTCAGACTTCATGCTTAGATCTTTGTACTGCTTAAAAAGAATAATGTGTTACTATTAAAGTCACAAGAGTGCTTCAGTGGAGCCCTTTGGCCCTTCTCAGTGTTGTATTATGCTAGGAAATGTGTGTTTCTTAATTTCTTGTTATTCTTTTACAGATGGCTGATCTACAGCTCTATAAACTGGATGAATTGGACTGTTTGATCCAGGGCCTGCTTTATGTTGATTCTGTTGGTTTCAATGGCCAACCAGAGTGCTATTATTTTGAAAATCCTACAGATCCTGAACAGTGCCAGAAAAAGCCTTACTGCCTTGATAATCCATATCCTATGCTGCTGGTTAACATAGGCTCAGGGGTCAGCATCCTAGCTGTGTATTCTAAGGACAATTATAAAAGAGTTACAGGATCCAGGTAAAGTTACTTTTGTTTCTTTTAATTTTTTTCTTGTCTCCTTCACAACTGAACAGGTGGAGTTAGAGAATGTGATTGGTAGCTACAGCTCAAAATTGTGCATGTATTCCCATWTCTTTGAAAAGCCTATCAGTAGCAAGGCTGAAAATATCCTAGGATACCTTCAGAGAGGGTATCTATGTCAGGGAAATCATTGAACTGTTCAACTTTAGACCTACCTTAGTTTCTTGTTGGTCTTCTTACCTATTTCCCATCTCTTGCTTTGAATTACCAAAATAAAATTGTCCCAGCAAATGAATCTTCTCTCCCCTGCATTCCGTTTCTCTATATTCAGTACAGATGGACACAGGTTCAGAGGGAGGCATTGGATTTCTTGCAGTTCTGGGTCTTTTTCAAGCACAGAGATTTTGGCATCTTTGGTAGACATGCTTCTCCTTTCCGCTATGGAAGGCAAAACATGACTGCAGTGTGTTGCTGACTTGTTACAGATGATAAAATCAATACTGAGTTGTGGCTGGTGTGAAGAGCTTTCTACTGTTCAGATACTGAGTATATTACAGTGCTATGAGATGTGTTCTGGAAAACCCAATAATCCAAGAGCACGGACTAAATTGTGTTCCTGCCTGACCTCCTGTGCTTTTTCATGAATTGCAAGTGTGGTGTCTCACTGATCACCTTGTTTTCAGTAGCTCCAGTCACTGGGACTGCAGTCACTGCAAACAAGCTGACTTTGCCAGTGGCCAGGAAAGAATGAGGAGGGATGTAGAGAGAAGTTGAAGTTCGTGTCTGTRTGACTGAAAAGTCCAAAGTAGAACTTCAATGAGTTAGCAACATGGTATGCACAGTTAAATGCTCCCTGCTAAATTTACGTGGTCTGTAAATATTGTACTTCAGCTGTTACAAAATATTCAAGTAAGTGCTCCTTGCTCAGAGTTCTTGCAGGGAAAGAATATTTGGGGCTGATGCTAGGCATGCTTTGAAAAGGAGCCAGCCATACTGTTTCCTGCCACGGGCTAGGGTTGGGACAAGATCTGTCTTGGCTGCCAGCCCTTACAGACTTACCTTTGTTCACTGTTCATTCTGTCCTCACTCGTTTGAGTGCTCTGCTGGCTAATTATTCTTGTGCAGAAAACTTGTTAGAGTGCTGCAAATAGCAAAGTGGTATCTGTAATGTTGGATTGTTATTAGTTTATTYTTAGCTAATCCTTTAGTATAATTTCTCCTATTTAAGGATTAAAGACTCAAGTCTAGTTCAGTCCAAACCACACTGGATGACGCTTGTGTTCAATAGGAACTCAGTGTGGAGTGTCTGTGTTCCCTCCTCTCAGGGAGGAGTTGTGAGATGCAGTTGGCACCTGTGTGCAGCATGCTGGAAGTGGCAGTCTGAAGGGTGGTATRAAAGCTGGTTCAAGCTGCTGGTCTGAAGGGGCTGTGCTTTTCTAGCCTTGGAGGAGGCACGTTCCTGGGCCTGTGCTGTTTGCTCACTGGCTGCGAGACGTTTGAGGAAGCGCTGGAAATGGCAGCAAAAGGAGACAGCACCAATGTGGACAAGCTGGTGAAGGATATTTATGGAGGAGACTACGAGCGCTTCGGCCTTCAAGGMTCTGCTGTAGCATCAAGGTATGTGTTAATGGAGCTGTTTGTGTTGTCCTTGGGAAACTTCCTGTGCATGCTAAACTGAGTGCATAATCCCTGGACTATGCACTGTGTCCATGTGGCAGTGTCACTGGATGTATCATGGGATTTGTCCTTAGATCTCTCACCTACTTCTTGCTCTTGTTTTTTAAACAGATCTAAGTAATGCCTGATGCAATTTGCTTCCATGTAAATTGCAATTATTTTCTAASTGTCCTTACTCATTGTTCTGCCTTTCTAAGGAGATCCCTTTTCACATTTGAAATCTCTCATAAATGAATGGTTATCAAATCCAAGCAAAGMTTGCTAAGTGATAGTATTGTAAGAGTTTTTATCAGTCCTGAATATCTCCTGTTAAAAGACATGATCTTCCTCACACAGCTTTGGTCATATGATGAGTAAAGAAAAGAGAGATTCCATCAGCAAAGAGGACTTGGCCAGAGCTACTTTGGTCACCATCACCAACAACATAGGTTCTATTGCTCGCATGTGTGCACTGAATGAGGTAAGTTATTTACCATCAGCTTAAAACCTTTAGAAAAAACATGGTGGGATCATCAGGATGCAAAAATGCAAATTGCTGACATAGTAGGTAGTGTCACTGGCCTTGGTAAATATGCATGTATCYAATGTCATGTCATAACTCTAGTGGCTTGTTATATATGGCTTGTTATAAAGCACACACATTTCTTGGCACATTTCTACTCTCTCTGTCAGGATGATGCTCTTTCAGTGTTCTCTTTGCTTTCAGCTTCTTTACAGTGTTGCCTTGTGGCATGGAGTTCAAGCAGCATTGTACAGGGCTATCAAAGCATAGAGAGTTGCAGCAGGGAACCACATGTGGTGCGTTCAGAGGAGGAGAGAGGCTGCTAACAAAACTAATGCTTCTGAGTCATTGTGAAAAGGTTCCTAACATCTTTGTTCTGGGGGCAGGCCTCTTAAAAACTGATGTGATCCATAGAATTTTGTGGAGGAATGTGAATTGTTGTGTTAAATATTCTTCATTTCAGTGTCAAAGCAGAATTTTTCCAACACTTGAAGTAAACTATTTTGTAGCTTTAGAGAAAGAAAACTTTTTTTAGTTGCTTTACATACTATTAAAACTAAAAAACCATATAGATCACTTCAAGTGAGCTAATCTTGAGATAGCTTGCTCTTGGGGAGAAAAACYTAATACTATCATTCTGCTAGATAATCTAGACACCTAAATTGCCTTTGGGAGACATGGCTCTGACATACAGCAAACTTGATGAATCGAATCCTGAAATAAGAGCTAAATAAACAGTTAAATATGATATTCTTTTGTGGAACTTGTATGTATTAGATTAGGGTAAAGCTCACTTTTAGGTTGACAGAATCAATTTATGCCCTGAAGCAAGACTTTTGATAAGTTTTTCCCAATGATTGCAGCTTTAATATTGTGTTGAAAATGACTTGCATATGTGCAGGAAAAAACGAGGCTGGGGAATAAAATGAAATATTCTGTCTACAGAACTTCAAAGCACATTTGCTTGCACAAAGTTGGCAGGGGTAGAAAAATTCCATAGTCTGGAGCCATTTGGCCACAGACCCTTTGAAATGGCCTGTCCTAGGCACAGCAGTACTGCATAAAAGAAACTGATCTGCTTTATACTTTTCCTACTCACAGAACATGTACGTTTGCACCTGAACAAGCTGTCTTGCAAAAATATGTGCAGTGTTTTTTGTTGTGTTATTGATCTAGAGTTCCCTATTCAATTATATTGGCAAATATRTGAATATACTATATTAAAGCTATACTATAGCTTTCTGCTGCAGGGCAGTTGAACAATTTAACAAGACCCCACAGAGTGAAAGAGTGYATGTCTTTTCCAGGATGCTGTAATTTGATTAGCTTAAATAAGCATGTCACCACTATCTCTTGAGCAGTTTAAGATTTCTGTCTTTCAGTTTTGARAATTTCAGGAGTGGGCAATTTAAAATTGACAAGACTCCTTTAACAGTAGCATTTCAACTTCTGAAACACTAAACTTTTTAGTGTTTTTAGTTCAGTTCAGAAAATCAGGAAACTTTATTAATACAATTTTTAACCTTGCCAACTCCAAGAATGTTTGAAACAAAATTGAAATTTGCATGTTGATGTGCAACTGTTATTCTAGTAGATATGACTAGTAATTTTAGATTGAAAATTTGCAGTAATTTTTGTACTTTGTGTTAGGTATTGCTTCTGGTAACAGTASCTTTGTTTTACATTCAGGAAAAATCATATGCATGTGAAATTGAAATGTAGATTCTAATCAATTTTATGCTGTGGCATTACAGGAAATTAATTAGTTGCATATTTGCCCCTCCTTTGTGTGAAGTTGCTTCAGAGACAAAACTGACTTATCCAAGGATGCAGGGTGCCCTTGGCCATGTTCCATAGCAGCATTCTGAATTTTAAGAAGTTTTCATTCATGAATTCCTGAGTATGGATGCATACTGATGTGACTGCAGAGTGCAAGGAGATAGATGACTGAAGCWGAATTATTTCAGTAAGGTTTGTGTTGCTGTGTTTGGTTTGAGTGCAGTCAGGCACATCCCTCACTCAGTGCAGACTGGGTGTGTGAGTTCTGGCACTGGGGAAGCAGCTCTCTCCAGCACTGAGTATTCCAGTGAGGAATTCCCTGGGCTGTGTCACAGGCTCTGTCCTGGATGTGGCACCACTGTGGCTGTGGCACAGGAATTGCTGCAGAGTGAAGTGTTGGGCTTTATAGAGCTGCATCAATGTAGAGGGTAACCCTTGCTAATTCTACCGCTGTGCAGCCTTTCTGGCAAACTTCTGCAGAAGACTCCTGAAGATACATTCCTAGGGCTCTTCAGCACTCCTGTAAAAGCTTTTTYTCTCCAAGATGTGGCCTCCTACTGAATCTTCTAGACCAATTCTAGTGTCAGGTGAACTTCATCTGGTACAGCAGTGCAAAATGCAAGTGCAGTTTTCTGAATAACGGGCAGAACTGTGCTTGGCAAGATAGTTATGGGCATTGTTTAAACACCACAGAGCCACTGCCTCCTGCAGYGATGTACATACCAGTAAGGATGGTCTGTGGCTTTCTCACTGGCAGCCTAGTGCTGATGGTTCAAAAAATCTTAATTTCCTGAATGAAAACTGAGTTCAAATGAGCTTTGAAACAAWGGAATGCCATACATATCAAGTATTATGTCAGCCCCATTTCACATGCTTTTTGAAAATGGAGTCACAGCCCTGATAAAACATAATGAAAGATGCTCCTTCCCATCTCTAATGTAATCCTTCTCAAATATCCTTCAGAGGTTCTCCATCTGGATTTAATAATCCTAGTGATGTCTGGAAAGTTGCTTCATTTAACATGCAGGAGGGGAAAGATGTCTTCAGTGCAGCCAAATACAATTAAAAAACCAAACACCACCACCAAAATGCTCATAATCTCARTTATAGGAAGATTGTGATATTTATTCAATTTTTTAAGCAAAGACTGATTATCTATGATAATTGCCTCTCACTTTCTTTGGAGTAAAATTCTGCACCTCCCTACTCCTGTAATGTCTCCTACTTAGCGGTCAGTAACTGCAATGTTTTTTGACTTTTCAGTTAGAAGTATTTAAATATAACCTAAAATTCCCATTTAAATTTGTAGTTGAGAAAGAGGTACATGTTAAATGAGGCAAATAATCTAGCTGAATATAATTTTTCTGGTATGTTTTTCAACTCAATTTTACAGAACATCGACAAGGTGGTGTTTGTTGGCAACTTTCTCAGAATTAATATGATTTCTATGAAGGTGCTAGCATATGCTATGGATTATTGGTCCAAGGGACAGCTAAAGGCTCTGTTTTTAGAACATGAGGTAAGGAAATATGTGTTGAACTTCTAYTTGTAAGTACAAAATTCTTGTGGTTCTTAATTTGGTGGGCTTAAAAGGGGAGAAATGCCATTGCTTTGAATTGTAYGCACAAGCTAAGTTCTGCATAAGTGCTTTTTAGTTTACAAATTCATTTGAAAATTCTACGTGTTAACTCCTTAGTTTGATCACTGGTCTTGTGGTATGTGTTGTTAAATGTTGTCCATTTCTTGTATTTGCTTTCTGAGCCTGATAGCAACAGTGTTCGTTTCTGTGGGCTGGTATATGAAAGGCTCAAGTATAATTCAATTTTGTAAGCATAATTTTGAGGTGACTACCAGATGGGCAGGTCCATAATGGGAACTGCCCTGTCTCAGTACAGCATCAGTATTACGGTTTTGTAATTTTTTTTTATAATTTTGGAGAACTGTGTAAGACTTATTCTAATATCAGGCCCTTTCTTCTATCTAAGGATGATCCTTTTAAATCATGTTTTAGATATAGCAARTATTTGGCAGGGGTGACATTCTTTTAGTTGCCTTAACAGAACTGAAAACKCTGTGTTCATGCTATGTCTTATTTTAGAATTTGATTGATTTTGGCTTTCTTTTGCCTTTGTCCAAAGGGTTATTTTGGTGCTGTTGGGGCTCTTCTAGAAATGCTTAAAATGACAGATGATCAGTGATGAAGCTGTCTGAAGAGATTCCTACTGCAGGTGCTGCTGGGTAAGAGTGAAAGCCACTACAAGGATGGAAATGAAGCCATTATGGTAGTTCTACCTGCTGGATTTGTAAATACTTTAAAATCCTTTTAACTGATCTTTAATTTCTGGGRTTTGACCTTATACTTCAGAATTCATAATGGGAATTACAAGGGTTTCTTTTCCTGTACACTGTATTTTTTAGGGGAAAAATGTGCAAAGTGGCCAAACATACAGATTTTATGGATTTATTTWAAAAAAAGGATACTGTTTAATGTAAGACCTGTGATATGAGGCATCTGCTTTTCTTCTGGGGTTTACTGATTAGTGTGGTAATTTTAACTTCATTTAGTAATCACTCTAGGAGATTTTTTTATCTTATTTTCATGACGTTTCATGATTTGTTCTTGGTTTCAAATGAAACTACAAAGCTGATGCATTTTACTGTGAAAACTAGTCACTGATTGTTTTGCCTTTCCTTTTCTCACTAGATGAGACACTTTAACATCTCTCTGTCCCCCCCAAAAATAAATTTGCAAACCATTCTGTGGCTAAATGTGTTTCTGTGAGGAAGCTTGGTAATAGCAGGGAATTTAAGATTGTTTAAGACTGTAATTTTTCAGTAGTCATGAATTGCAACAGGAAGAGACTGCCAACTGGTTTTCAGCAGGGCTGATTCTTCTCTATAATAAAAATTTTAAAGAAGATGTGAACTAAAATTTTCATTATTCAATTGACACTAAAATGAAAATCTGTTTCTRATGAAAACCTCTGATCAATAGGAAGAGTTCTGTAGTAAAGATGTTATTCACACTTGGTATTTGATGGCAAAGGGRGATTGTCTTCTGTTATTTTTCTGTAGTCTGCAAGTTTTAACTTGTTCYTAATTGAAAACAACGGATTATTAAAAGAGCACTTACTAAAATTAGAAAAATACTTACTAAAGTATTTTCTGCTGTYAAACTAGTGTTAACTTTCCCTCCAGGACACTAAAATTTGAGTGTTTATTCCAATACAGAATTTTCTACCCTTTTCTGATTTGTGGACCTCTCCTGATATTTTTTCCCAAATTGAATTGAGATCCCTTTGAAATCCTTGTCCTTAGGTTGYTGCAGAGCATGTACAAACTTGCTTTCCTTGGACACCTTGAGGGCTCACAAATGAGAGACTGAAAAACAGTTTGTAAATTATTTTGTCTCACAAGACTGTATGTGATGTCACATAATATAAATGACTCATCAGAGAACCAGTKTAAAATTCAGTATATTTTTGGAAGGGGGTATATTTCACTTTTTAAAGTCATTAACTTAGATATCTCCCAAATGTTAAAAGATGGTAAATACTAACTGAAGTGTTAACTTATCTGATGGAAATAAAGACCACTAATGTTTTGACAGTTTTAACGTATCTGTGGAATTCATTTCTTGAAAGTGATGTGACATACATGACATTTTTTTTTGTGACATACATGGCTATTTATTTCCATGATAATAGTCTGGTTCTTGACATGTTTTTATCTTCATAACAAAGGTTTAGTCTTTGAAGCCTTTTTGCCTGCTTGAAGTTGACTTTAAAGGACTGTAAACAAAAATATGAGATAATATTAGCATGTTGAAGTTGATATTTTCTGTAATATTGAGCTTGAGATAAGTGCAGATGGTTCTGCTCTATTTTTTTAATAAAGAAAAGAARACTTTGATCAAGGTTATTGGCTAAGTTTTGCCTGAGAATAAAGATTCACTTGTGCACTGTTTTGGTTTTTTTAAGGAAGACTTCAGAATGTGAAGAGGTAACTGTGCTTCTTAGGATGAACAGTAGAGGGAGGCACGACATCAGCCRTGTAACTGCTTGTTTCAGAGAAAGATCCTGCCTTTTTCTCCGTTGTCGATTTTTGAAGGGAATTTGACATGGGATTGTCTGTCACTTAGGTGTTCTTGCATTCTTCACATTTGGACTTGTGAAGGAAGACTATAATGTTAAGTAAACAAATATGAAAAGAATTTGCTGTTTCTTTATGATTAAAATCCTCTTCTTCTCAAAACAAACAAACAATCAACAACAACAAAAACCAAAAAAACCCACACAAATTAAAAAAAAAACCCTAGCAAGCTGTTCAGAGACATATGTAAGGACTTTAAAGATGCATACATTGAGGCTGTGTGGTTAAAGAGGAAAAGCAGAATTGTGGTAGCCCTGAAGTTAGCTCTAAGATTGTAGGGACTGTCAGGTAAGTTGATCACAGTTCTAAGAGAAACACAAAATAAAACTTTACCTTAAAAATCCTGATTGGAAGTTTAAAATGCTTAATAGGTGAATTTCTGTAGTTAAAAGTATAAGTACTCTGAATTGTGTCCTACATAAATTAGTGTGCCTGGTTGGGAAAAATATTAGCAGATTTTAACTAGGATAGAGAGTTGTGCAAAGTCACAAAGTAGGAAAAACTAGAGGAAAATGACACTGCATGTTCAATTCCTCCTTTCCTGAGGGAAAAAGCCTAACTTCTTTGTTGCCTTGAAATCTACAGTTGACTACTTTTCCTTGTTTCCCATCAGTACCATCACATGAATCTGCTAGTACTATAACTTGCTTCTTTACCTTCAGATTTGCCTGCCTTCACTAATCCCAGCTCTTGGTTCCCTCCATGTCCCCCTTCTGTAATGAAGGTAATGGATGAATGGCAGTGTGGTTGACTTCTGACACTGTTACAATACTTTTGCCATAGGGGWGTAGAGCATGGGTGTTGTCTTGAATTTTTCTGATTGTGTTTGGTATCCAGTTGTTGTCTGCAGTCATCTGCTGGAAGGGGCTCYCCAAGGTGCCCCACCTCATCAGTCATCCAGAGGTATCTAAAGAGTCTGAAAACATTCTTGCTCAACTACACAGATAAACCTCTACTATAACTGGTACAAACTGGAAGTTTGTGCAAGCAAAGTTCAACTCCAGCACTATCAAAGATTATTACTGAGAACCCAGAAATATCCAGATTCTTGGATCTTTTTTGGTTTGGAAATGGTCAAGTTGAAGAAGCAGATTTCCCTAAGGGAGATCAGTGAGGCTGCAGATTTAGTATGTGTTGAAAATACTTGTTTTGGTATAAATTAACAGGCCAAGATTTGTTAATCTAGCTTCTCTTTCTGCAACATGGTAAGGTAATAATTCAGGTAAGTTGGAGCAGAACAAGTCAGACTCYTTGCTCTCATTTCTCCTGGCCTGTGCTTCTTTTGCACTTGAACATTTGTTCTTGAATCACGTGCTGCTCTCTTCATTCTCTCCCCACCACCATCAAGACAGCCCAATTTTTAATGGTTTTGTCAAAAAGTCTAATTACATCCCCTAGGAGGAAGGGTCTGTGTTCTWAAGTAAGATTTTTGGACTAAAGTATTGGGGGAAGATCTCTAGTGCTGGATGAAGAGTGAGAGACAGCTAAGAGTATTTACTTCATCAGTGATAGAGAAGGCTAGCATGGGGTGCATGGGGGCATTACAAGAATCTGACTTGTAGGACAAGTAGGGTGCTTGGAGTTCATTCCAACCTCAGCAGAGCYGTCCTGGTGTTTCACTGTTATCAGCACTTCTGTTCCCATTAGACTGTCACAAGATACTTGCAAGTGATTTTTGGCAGGACACAGCAGAACTTTAGAGATGGGAGAACCATATGGGGTTGAACTGATGACAAAACAAACATACATGATTGTTTCCAGTCGGATGAGGAGTTCTACTGGGTTCTGTTTTTAAAGTAACAGGTGTCTTTGAATTTGGAATTAAATGAAAYRCAGGCTATGAAAAAGACTGTGATCTCTTTTGTGTCTTGGTACGTGGAATGAAGGTGGGTAAACCATGAAATGGCATCATGTTTTCCTTAAAACCCTGTGTTATTCCCTGTTCTTAAGTGGTTTGGCTTATTTTRTTGTGATGATCAGGGCACTTCCACRTTCAGAAGTGTCTTTCTAASTTGACAGCTTCATAGTTTTCCAGGTTTTTGGGTGGGTGACCCATTCATTTCTTTTCCAACTTAAAACTTGTGTGAATCTGGGCACTTAATACAAAGCAGAAGTTGTCCTTTAGCAAATGCTGAGGTACCAAAGCAGCCTTGGGAGTGCATGTACTACCCTGCTTTTTTGTGACAGAGCTTTCCCCCATTACTGAGATTTCCATTTATACCCACCCGTGAAGTTGTGGTCTCAGCTAACCATGTTGCCACTTTCTCGTACAATATGTTAGGATTTTTTTTCCCAAATGGCATGGTTTTTTGGGTTTAAAATATTTTGTGAGGTAAACTTTTCCTTGCAAGGGRATACATGTTTTCTGTTGCATCCTTGAAAGCATCAGGGAACAATGCTTAGAGCAAGACAGTCTCATCATGGGAAGACAGTGGTTTGATAATGAATTTTGTCACCACAGACATAGTGCTTCAAGCAACAAGATGGTGTGGCTATTGGTGTGCTGTGACTTGTTTAGAAGATTTGTTTTGCATTAATATGTTAACAAATTGCACAAAAATAGAACAGCTGGTCTGAGCTTGTAGGAGTTTTGAGTGCAGATGCTGGTTGTTGGGGGGAAGTGGAAATACCTGCATTTCAGTAAGGATGAAGAAATGAGTATCTCAAGGCCATAGGAAAGACATGCTGACAAAAATACTCTTTCCTACAAGGCTTTTAGAACAGCTGCATCAGTTAGGAGTCTGCATTCAAAATATTCTCCTGTAAGGAAGTAAATCATTACCAACCTGTAGATGTAACACTGAGTTGGATARTGTTACTGTTTTCTATATCTGCCCCCTCTGTCCTCCCACTGCAGTGACCCCACTGACATCCTGATTGTCAGCAGGAGGCAGTGGAGGCGGCACAGCCAGGGTGGTCTGTGAACATCTGCTTTGTGAAATGCACTAGTGTACTGTGGGCAAGGCAACTGGAGCTATGAGAGGCTTCTTGTCTGAAAAGATTGGATAGGCTTCACCTGGAGATAAAAACTCGGTATTGATTTGAACAGTGGGAACACTCTCCTCTTTTGAAATTTGTTCTTACTGTTTTTTTTTTATATTTTAAAAATTAACTTGGAAATAATGCATATTAATTTAAAAACCCCTTAACAAATTAATGTAGATTTTTCACGTGGCTGGCTAAATGAATCACAAAATGCTGAGTGTACCTAAAAACATTCGGTTCCTTTTAGTAGAATTGTTCTGGTTTTTGAGCAACCTCACCCCTACTGCTATTTGAATAAGTAAACAAAAACTTGCTGTTCCTATGTCCTAAGCATGGAGCATGCTGTTACCCAGCTAGCTTTCTGGATATTGCACTTGGCTACAAAAGGCTGTGCACAAAAAAATCCAGAAGTATTTACAAGGTAAGCCAAAAACACTCCCAAATGTCCCAGTGTTTATCACTTCTGTTTTAGCTTAGAAAATAAGTTTTCTCTTCTCTTCAAATACAGGTTTGTAGACTTCTCTCCAGCAGATTTGCCTGTGCAGTGTAGCAGCCCCCAAGCATCACTGATTTGCCTCTTAGAGGGGAGAAAAGCAGTGCAAGGGAAGCTAAAGCTGCTTCCTGGTGATGGCTGCAGGCTGGCCTATAACACACTTCACACCTGCTCTTTTACAGCTRGGGCAGAAAACATTCAGGAACTGGAGTTCTCTCCACTCCTTGTTCTCATCACATAAGAAATTGTATCGAAAAAAAAATTTAAGCAGAAAAGGCACCAAACCCTGCAGATAAATTCACCTTTTATTCATTGGGCAAATCATAGAGGTTGGCTTAGTTTTAGTCAAGCAGACTTCCTTTTTCARTTTGTGATCTTTTTCTCCTCAATCTGGAGTTTGATTTTTTTAAGGTGCCATGCAACATCTCTCCTCTCTCTGTTCCAGCTCTCCTACCTGAAAGGCAGTTATGAAAGTGCCTTTGTGAGGTTTKTGTGAGGTTCACAGMATTATGGGAATTTGCTTAACRTTTCATTTTATGTAATTGCTATRAAGTTCTAGGACACCAACTCTGGCRTTRTAAGCCCTTTATCAGGCTAGGAGCAAAAGAGCTGTTACAGATCCCACTCTGTGGAGTCCATTGACTRTGGGTGTAAGACTGTAGAAGTCTGTTCTGTGTATGGAGATTGTTGGGCAATCATTTACACTTTATTCACAGAAGTGTAAGAACTGGCTCTTCCTTTTCCAGCCTATTGCCTTACAGAAGGTAGTTTAGAGGCAGTTCCTGACCATTGCACTCCCCCTGCTGTGCTAGAAAGCAGTGGTGTATGACTGGCACTCAGCAAAGGGAAACTTGGGGCACACACACACACAAAAGCAGAACAGAGAGAACTTTTTAAAAATACAAATAAGAAAACACTGTAGTAAAATATGACTCGGGCTTGAGTCAGAAATCGGCTAGTGAAGCTTCTGTCCCCAGTTCCAAAGTTAGCAGTGGTCATAGAGGACTGAGGTGGTTTGAAATGCTGCCCTTGGGAGAGGGAACAGAGCCCTGGCAGTGCCAGCATGGCCCTGGCCTTGCAGCCACGTGGCTGATACCCACATGCAAGGCCATGGATAATCAATGCTGTGATGTTTTCTAAAATACTGTGCTACTCAGAGTAGTTTCTGATGGGCTTTTAGCTGGCTCTGATTYAGGCCTCTGTCTGTACATGTGTAACTTGCAGAGAAAAAAGCAAATGAATGGAGGGRAAAAAATGTACCAAGCACAGGGTGAAAAAAAMTCATCTGTAAGATTCTGTGTTGCATAAGTGTCCCTGGAACTAATCTGGTACATCTCCAAATAAAACAGAAATCTTTGATGCTTGTAACTTTCTGTGTGGAATGACAATAGTTTCTGTGTTTGTTCACTCTGTAAATGTTTGCYGTAGATACTATCAATGGGAATATTTTATTTAAAGGAGTGTATTAAAGTTTAAACCGAAGAAACTTCTCCCTGAGCCTGTGAACACAACAAATACAACAGTTAGGTAGTAAGAACTGGATTGAAAGTAGTCCTAGGTATAAAGCTGCCTATTTTAYAGGTGAGCTGGAGCAAAAACCTGTCCAGAGGCACAAAATACTCTGGGCTGGGTGGGAACTCTCTCTGAAAGCCCCAGCAGCAGCAAACACCAGCCAGAGTTTTGTCAGAAAATTCTTGCCAATTCTTGTTTTCTGTGTTGTAGAGGTGAGGTGGTTTACCATCTTCTTTTATTTGGTTTTGCATGCTGATTTGGTGAATAGGGTAAGGACCACCTGTGCTGCCTTCAGGCCCTGATCCCAAATTCACTCTTCTTCAGCTTGTGCACTTCCCTGAGCTGCTGCAGGCAAGGGTGTTGATGATGAGCAGGATAAGCTGCTAACACCCTTTCTTCTGCAGAACACAGCAGGCCATACTTGTCATCCAGAAGAACAGAAACACAATGCTATAAGAAGTTGCAGAACGATGGAAATGGTTAGGTCTCCTCAGACTGGARCACCATTACAGCCTATATTTGGTGTCACATTCCTGTATGGATTGAAGTAGCCCAAGCCTCTGGTCTACAGTTAGGTGAATATGGAAGAAAACCTGGAATAGCTGTGCAAAGGCTTGCTTCCAAGTACAACTAATTCAAATTTATTATTCCCATGCTKTGAAAAATTCCAATGTCTAAGTTTATCTTCTGATGGGAAATTTCAAAATGTCTAGATTTCATAAAGCCTGCTAGCAAGGAAACCTAGCAGGCTGCCAAAAGCAAGTMATTTGAAATAAAAGGGTTTTTTTAAAGCTCCTGCATTTCTACAGCCAAATTTTGTTAAATGATGTTTCCACAGGACATTTGTAGTGATGAGTGTAGTGTCTTCCAGTGAAAAATTATTGTACTTGCTAGCTGGAATGTACATCTTTGTAATATACGTGCATATAAATGTGTCCAGAAATCTTACAGTGTGTGCTTGGACCAAGGAGTTCTGTGACATGTGGATAAGGAGGAGCAAGGCAGAAGATTTGAAATGTGAAAGTTTGGAATCAGTAAAAGGGGATGAATCATCCTCTTGTTAACTAATATTAAGTATTGATCTGCCTATACTTATTTTATATCAAGAAAGAGAGGATACTTCAGCCAAAATTTCAGAATATTCTGAAGATGATATACTCCATAGGAAGCAAGATATACCCTCATCTAGTTTGGAGTGTCACTAGAAACTGTCTGGTTTTAAATGCATCTTTTGGTCTGATGCTGAATGATGATCCTGTGTTCCAGGAATCACTAGTGTCCCTGAGAAAGTGAGGAGGCCATTACATACCCTCTTTTTTCAATCCCAGGCTAYATATATGTCTTACACAGCCACATATTTTTAGGAATTCATCACATTCTTTTGATCCCTTGTTAAAATCTTGTGTGTCAGTAAGGAACAGAGCTTGCCTTCATCTCCAGAGAGGAGCCTCGGCTCTCAGGTGGTGGGAACTTTAGCTTCTTGACTTGGAGTTGGCAAAGTTTGGACTATAGACATGGAAAGGGGGCTGAAGGAACCATAGGGACTTAGAGTTTCCCCAGTCTTTGGCTTAATTTTTTTAGAGGTGCCAGGGAAGCTGGGTTCCTTTGGCTGTAGAATGCCAAAGGTTGTAGATCCAAATGTGAGCGACCAGATGTGGCAATGTTACTCTGAGCATGCCACTGCAGCATGTCCCTGTACAGTTGGCTGGCTACAAGTGMAGGGCTGGCTCCCAGGGCCATGGGAGAGGAGGGCAGTGGCAGGAGGGTAGTGAGGTTTTCAGTTTCCAACAGGTGTTTGTATATAAAGGTTCAAATTAACATTCATTGTGTAGGAAGGCYATTCATCCCCTGTGCCATGGCACCTACCCATTCTCCAAACTGCAAAAYCTTTTATTTTACCTGTTGAATTCTATAGTATTATACTTTCTGTTTATTTTTGTGGTTTGCCARGTGTGAAAGAGTGTGAAGGAATTACTCTTGTTTGCACAGGAACCAAACCAAAACAAGCCCTTGCCCAACTGTGTTTTCTTTGCTTGGTCAGGCACTCCAGGTGAGGGCATGTGCTCCTTTCCCATCTTGATTGCAGCTCTAGAGAAAGCAACATGCATAGTCCTGCAGCTTTGGAAGGATTAAGGCCATTATTAGTGACTTTTTTTGCGTTGCTTGGTCATTTATGTGGTGTCAGCAGTTGAAACTTGCATGAGAAAAATTAGTGACAAAAGGAAGCTTGTCATGAATGTTTGTATAACCCAAACCCTGGTGTTTCTATTGATGTTGTAGAGTTTTGATGTAGAGTTTTGATCCAAGGACCAACTGAAGTCACACATTTTGATTTGGCGATATCTAGCTTCTGATAATGCAGTGCTTAAAATGAATTTATATAAAAATAAAACAGCACAAAAGTGTTTTAAAGGTTTTGTTGTCGTGCCACGGGAGGCAATGTACTTCTGTTAGGGAATATGTGCACAGATGGTGTGAAGCTTTGTGCCACAGTGTGCAGAAGGACAGGMAAGATCAGTCTCTCCCAGCTCTCTTGTGCTGCTGTGTGGCACAGAGTAGCTCTAGAGTCACACAGAAGGGGAAGTATTTTCCAATTAACAATCTACCCTGAAGCTGCCATGCTTACCCAAATCACGTATGTTTGAACTTACCCTGAAGACCAACAGAGCAAACAGCTCCCTGCCACACTYCAAGGGCTCTGCTKGCACACTCCTGGGGGCTTTGCACTTGCTCTTCATAGGAGCAGTGAAAGGCAACAAGGTCCTGAGGAAGGACAAGGACCAAGCAGCTCTTGTCTGGCAAGAAGGGTAAGAAAAGATCCCATTTTATCTTTGTTCTCATGGAAAGTGTCACAGGATGTTTAATGTCCTTTCTGAGSAAAGACCTGCTGTTTTCCAGATCTTACCCGAAAACACATGCAGTATTCAGCAGGCCACTTAGTTTATCTTTCTTGGATAAACAGAAGGCTGCTGGAATTTGAAACTTGTTCCAAGAGTCTAGGGTCCAAATCTGTGTGAGTCCTTCCCCTGGTCTGGGGTTTTGACTGAGTTTGAAAATTTAAAAGCGACCAAACAGCAGTACGATTCCTAATGGGCAGGAAGGGCTGGTGTGTGTGTGACAGAGAGCCATCCTTATGTACAAGTTCTGGTGTTACTTCCACTCTTGAATGTTGCCTGACTTTGGAACCGTTTAAACTATCTTATGAAAAGCCTGAGAACACTGATCCACAAATCCCAGTGCTGACTTTGCCTCGATGGGAAGGAAAAAAAAAAAATCCCTGTTAATGCGATGAAAGCTCCCGCRGCACTGCTGAGACGCACTTTTTCGTGTTGGTGAAGGTACCACGAAGGAGCGACTCCGGCTGCCTCCGCTGGCAGCTTGACGGAGCCGGGCGAGGGGCAGCGCTCGGCCGAGCCCACCAGGCCCCCAGCGGGGAGAGGTAACCGGGCGGCCAGGTGGGCGACCAGGCAAACTCCAGCKGGGCGGGGGCTGAGCCGAAACCGAGCCGCGTCCCTGCCCCCTGCGCCGGGGGCCGCGTTACGGCGGGGCGGGAGCAGCCGGGCCCGCGGAGCCACCGCCCCCGCCCGCGGGGCAGCGCCGGGCTCTGCCGCTGCAGGTAGGGCTGCAGCCTGCAGGTAGGGAGCTGTGCGGGGCTGCAGCCTGCGGGGAGGGTGTGCGGGCCCGGCGGCAGCCGGCAGGGACAGAGGGGACAGAGAGGTGGCCCGGGGGCAGCGCGGCGGGGGCGCGCAGCGCGGCTCCCCGGCCGTGCGGCTGCAGCCGAGTCGCTTTCGTGCCCTGCCTGTGTCCTGGAGCCTTAGCACAGGGGAAACGTGGAAAACTCAATAAAAATGAATGTAAACGCCAGTATTTAATGAAGGTACTTTATGTAGGTGCATTCGGACATATGTATATAARCTGTTGGTTAGGTAAGATGCTAGTCAGCTGAACTGCGTTTAAGGACAAATAGCGTTTCAAGTTGCTACCTGGTATGAGGAAACTCAGGTATCTTTTATTTCTGTTGCATAAGCAGAACAAATGTACCTGTTCAGAGGCAGGTGTGAGGCGCTGACCCGCGGCTGTCACCGGGATGGCCGTGAGCGGCTGTGTCTGTGTATTTGTGTGTGTGTGTGTGTGTGTGTGTGAGTGTGAGCGGCTCCTCAAAGGGCTCCCAAACCCGAGACTCAATGCAGGCTGCTCAATGACCGGCTGCAGAGCTGGCCTGTGGCCTGCCGCAGGGACAGTCAGCTGGCCACAGCCATCCGTGTCCTGAACGGCATGGGTATTTCTTCTGGGATATTAACACAGTGTGTTTCCAGGAGAATCCTTAGTCCCTTGTAGGACAACCAGGTGTGCAGTAATAGACTCGCGCTAAGTGGTATGTGTCTTGTAAGAAATTTTGTGTTCACAGGCTGACGAAATCCAGGGAATCTAATCAATGAAGAAAAGAAGCCAACAGATACAGTGAGTATTTATCCTTACTGTGAACTTTCTAATAACTTGCTGCTCACTTATCAACCTGTTCTGTTTAATATCTTTCCAGGTAAGTTGTTAATTAGCTATTTGGGATGAATTTGGGTTTGTGTGATAGCATTCTGACTGAATAGATTTCATTAGGTTAACAAGCTGGTTGGGACAGCTGAGTCTTGTTTGTTGTTGTAAGTCCACTCCTACAGTGGCAATGAGGAAACGTTTCCRTTAGCGCTGGGAAATTGGAGGATAACATGAAACTTAATGAGGTGAAACAGGATTGCATTTTCCTCAGAGTGATTCTATTATGCCTCATTTAGGGCCCTGCTATTGCTCACCTCAAATTATTAGCTGTTACTGTCTTTTTGTATTTTTTTTTAGTGCTACATAGATCATAATGTGTTCTTGTTTTATATTTTTTMAGTTGGACTGTATTTAACGTTTACTTTTCCATTTTTTGCAGCAGTGTAGCAGAAGTTGTATTTTAATGGAAGGTTCCTAGGGCTTCCCTAAGGGGTTACCACATTAATGCCTTTAAAATTCAATCATTAACTTTTGTCTTCACCTGAAGGTGGAAAGTGATGAAAAACAGTATTGCACAGTGTGTAATTTGATTTTACAAAGCTTTATCAGAATCGATTCAGCTGATATGTAAACAGGGGAGACCTCAGGAACTTTCTTTTCTCCCCAGCCTGCACATTCACTCCAGTCAGAGGCCGAGCAGCGTTTACCTGGCACTGCCCTGCTGCAGCACGGGCTGCGGGCTGGCTGCGTTGCTGAGCTGGTTCTTGTGTGCAGCTGCGAGGAAAGGGRCTGGGACACCCCCAGGGATCCCTTCCGGATCCGTGTTCCCAGGCCAAGGTCCAACAGACTGGGCACAGGGGGGGAAGATTTTTCAGATGTTTTGGTGCAAACACAATCGCTTCCTGAGGGAGAGATTTGGCGTGTGTTTCCTGAGAGAGCCGGCCTTGCGTAAGCAGCCCCCTGCCACCCTCTGAGCTGGACCAGCACCACCCTTTGTGGAGCTCCTGGGGGACTTCACCGCGTTCAGAGGCACCTTTTCGTCTTTTTTATTCCTAACTCTTACCGTGGTCTATCTGACTGTGTGGCTGCTGTGCCAGGGCTGAGAAGGTGGCCTGGAAGGAGGGAGCACTGGCAGGGAGCAGAGGTAAGGGCTGTTTCTGCCGGCATCGCTGCTGCTGAAAGCAGTAATTGCTTATCAGACTGTGCTCAGAGGGGGATGATGACATGTGGTTATGGCAGTTGCTGAGAAATGCAGCTGAATGCTCAGATACCCTAATGCAGTTGTGTGCACATGCAGTCWGTTAGCTGTATACACGAAGATACAACTCTGTTTCTGTTGTAACTCTGAGTTTTCACCTCATGATCTTACTTCCAWGATGTATAGCTGGGTGTGCAACTTAAAGATACATTCCCTATACTATTCTCCCTTGGAGTATATTCTCTCTTTTCTGGAAGATGGACCTAGGCATCGTAAGAGTATGAGTTTTATTAATCAGATCATATTTAGCTGGAATAGGTGAATGCCTAAAATTCTAAAAGGGAAGATTAAACCACCCCTAAGAAGGTGCCTCTAATCCTAGAGAGCATAATTGTTACATGCATGCACTTCACTCTGTTTTACATTTACATAAAACGTTAAATATACTTTTGAATTGAGTAGACCTGCTGTTAAATGATGAATGACAGAAGCAATTAGACAAATAGCACTGTTTTAATTGAWATGGTGAGACTAAGAAGTCAGTTTAATGTAAGATTTCCATAATCTGCTACCATTTACTTTCGTCTGGAAAGCGCTGATGTTTTTGTGCATTGTTTCAGGACTTGTTTTCTTTCCTACTTTAGACATTTGTTTCTCTGTCATAATCCTACTGTAACCAGTAAGAAAACACAGCACATTGTCCATTTAGCAGGAATGCATATTTAGAGGATGATAGTACTCGGTTTTGTTCATAGAACTTGAAGGAGAAATTACATGCTATTAGTGCCTTTATTCAGAGAAAAATCACTTTTTCCTTCYAACCTGAAACAAGAAACTTCACTGCATTGAAGAAAAATATCTTACCTTTACTGTCCTGTGGTGGGTCATTACAGCTGCAGTTTGGATTATCTTTGTAGAGTCCCACATAGATTTAAAAAAGCAGATTAAAAGAAATAAAAATCTTAATTTTATCCATTTTTTCCTAAGAGAGTTTTCTTTACAGCAGCCTTGTGAGAGCAAAATATTTTATGAGCTATATTGTTGCCTGTGTTGATGCGACTGTAAGCAGTAGAACTCCAAGCTACAGCTTGCCTGCAGGAGATGGGTTCCCAGTCTGTGGGATGGAGACATTTGGAAAGGGGCAGTTTTTAAAAACCAAAATGGAAACTGCCCAAACTAATCACTCTGTTTCTCTTCACTGGAAATGAAGGTGCTTCCTATGGAGCTTACTGAAGTGATAGTTTTGTTTTCCTCTCTTGCTGTGGAGAGCTGTTGCCAGTGGGGCCATGAGTCAGCTGCTCTGGGTGCAGGCGCCCTGGTGGAGTCCCTTTTGTTCCTGGATTGGCTCCTGGTCTCTCGGCAGCTGGTAGGATGCTGGATATAMCTGCATGCAGGGAAAGCTGTGATCTTCTAAGTGTGAAATCTTTGGTGTTCAGGTCCCTCATCCTCCTTCTTTTTGGAAGAAGCATTTTTCAGCACTGGAGGGTGGGTGACACCTGTCTGGCACAGTCACAGACACCGTGGCAGTGGAGAGGAGCCCACAGAACTCAGGTGTAGCCAGAGGCACTTTCCTTACACTGTGAGATCAAAATCCATCACTTTTATCTCTGCAGCGTTTTAARCTGTGCAGGCCCCTGAGGCAGCAGATAATCTCTTCAGCAGTGAGATGAGCTATTCATTGGTAAGATTAGCCAGCAATTTGTGGCTGATTTCTTCCCCAGAGCCTGCAGCAGCTGGGAATTGTAGAACTGCCTTGAGGGCATGCAACAATATATTCTATTAGTGAGTTGGGATGAATTCAGTCTTCCTTAGAAAAACTCTATCGATTTCTTTGCATACAACAGAAATGCTACTGAATAGCTGYTTTTCAGCTGCAGTTCAGTGTTGGACAACTGCAAGTTATCCACAAACCAAGATACTCTTGCAGCTTTAACATGACTTTAGAAAAAAAAAGGAACAGTGATTTTTTGTTCTTATTTGGTTTATGTGTTTATTTGTATTTGGTTTATTAGTTTTTGCTTGGTTTTTTTGATGAGGTAGTGAAGCAAGAAAGCAGTAAATAAAGTCTTTAGTGTTTACTTCTAGATAACATTACCAGTTTGCACTGAAAGACTTGTTTCTTTTTCCTTGTTTGGTGTTTTATTGTAGCGTGATTTTCTGGGATTTGGTGTGAATGCTGTCTCAGAGCATTCTGCAAATAAGAGAAAAATGAAGCAACAGTATTTTTGTAATATGTGTTATATGTCTGGTCTATGTAAGGGATGTACACCCCCACTTGCATGCGCCAGGAATCAGGCTTACATTCTGCATCAACTTSCAGGTAATGCTATTGAAGTGGATAGGATTAAAAACTAGTGTAAAAACAAGACATGGGAAATAATCTGGCYTCCTTTTACTATTAAACATTATTTTCTTTAACTGTCCATTGTCACTGGCATCTATTCAGTTTCTGGGGAGTACTGTCCTTGAATGCTTTTTGAATGGTAAATACCTTAGTTGCTACCAGAAAGTTGTCATAATTGTCAGAAGTAATAATCATGGGAAGCTCTAGACCATACATGGATATTTATTCATAATGTACACTTTTGTTCTTTTATCCTACTGGCAGGTAAATTATGGAGAACCCATTTGCTACCCTTTTCTTCCCAGCTTTCCAAATTTCTTGTGCAATCTGTGAGTGACTGGGGTACCATCAAAATTATTGCCATATCTTGCCAAGAGATGTGACTGAACTTCAGGGATTCCTTTTGTCACAGGCTGCCAGTGTACTTGCCTACACACACCGTTTATGCTCTTTCTTCTGGGGTAACAGTGTAACTAATGATTGAAAGCTTTTCTCAAATCCATTTGAAGCATTAGGTGAGAGTGCAGATGCAAATACAGTAAAAGAAATTTCAGTTCTCAGTTGCAATGTCAGAAGCCAAGCTCCCAATAGAAAACAAATAGAAGAAGAAAACATTTTCTTTGGATATTTAAAAAAATGAAAGATCCTAACTCTTGCAGAAGGTCCTAGAGGCAGGTTTTGAGTATCAAAACAGAGAGGATGTTTTAGCTAGCAACCACAAAATTCCTGCAGCCCCCCTTTCTGAATAGGACCTGGAAGTATTTTTGAAGTTGYGACATTTTTCTCTCCCTTTGTTCAAAATGGAAGCAGTCTCCTGTCTTTCACTTTTGCTTCTTTTAGATTTTTTTTTAAACTCGAAGTTTCCTTCCTTACTGCTGTTTCAAGATTTCTCAAAATGTTGATGTAATGATTCACATTTCCAGATGTGAAATGCTTTGTGGGAAGTGGGATCTTTCCCCTGCCTCTCTAGGGGTTTTTGGAGTCTRTGGTGCTGTTGAGTTTCCTAGTTAACATCTCTCCTGATTTAAATGGTATTCCTGCTGGCCACAGTGTTTTGGGGGCTGTTTCAGTACCTAATCAGTCTTAAAGTGTTTTAATATAAATCATGTCTTAAAGTGTTCAATATAAACACATCTTAAACTAGGTTGGCTTCTTGAAGACCTCACAAAAGCCCTTAATTTAGTCTGTAGACAGTCAAATACCTCCTCTGGTCTGTTTTAGGCCTTATCTCACCAAGCTGTCGTGTTTGACAATATCAAGCTCCTTTGGCAGAGCAGTGCCTGGAGCTTGTTCAGGAACCTGCTGGTGGGTGCACAGCTGAGAAGGGGGCAGTGCAGGGGGTGCTGCTTCTCTGCAGTCACAGGAACAGGGAAAGGAAGGCCTGAAATAAGGAGAGTCAAACCCCAAATGGTTCCACATTCAAGGCATTCAGCTTCATCTTTCTGTTGCTGAAATGCTGAATCTAGTATCTCAGCTATTGAGCTTGTAATTTCYTTGACCAGGGGCATCACACTCAGCCTTGCCTATACCAGTGTGCCTCAGTGTCAGTGTTCAATAAATATCCACAGCTGGTTTTAAACTTAGTTACTGCACTGAACTTGATGGGAATAAAGGTTTCTTTTTTCCATCATATGGGTTAACTGGTCTGAGTTGGCCCTTGAGGAATTGATTTGATGTGCTAGTGCCATTTGAATATATTGATGTTGTTACACTTCTCATAGTCAGCTACTTCTCATTTTTTAAAAGAAACAAACATTTGCTTTTGTTTGTTTCTTGTTTTGTTTTTAAACATTGCAGCCTTCCAGATGCAGTCCTGTCAGTTTGGATAGCAAACCACTGCCTGTCTATATTGACCATGATCATGTCCTTGCTGCCACACTTTCCTGGAGAGTTCTCTCCCTGTTGACTATCTCTTTGCAACCCTGCTTTCATGCAAACATCTCCTTAAATTACACTTTCTTCCATAAAAGCTTGAAAGATGCACTATCTAATCAACTTCATCTAACAAGCCAACACCACTTGTTTTGTCTGAAGACCATTTGAGAAGCTTCTCTGTAAAGTGCCCTCTGCCTGCTGACTCCCTTTTGCTCTCTTTCTAAACTTTTGTAATAATTTTTCTTTCTTTCTTTAGTCTGAATGGTCCTTGGGGCTGCTATAGTGTGATAACACCAGCAGAAATCCAAAGTGCATTTTAAAAGGACCGAAAAAAGTTCTCCTGTGGACAGAGAGAATATTGGAATGGAAATCAGCTGAGCAAGAAAAGCCAGCTGAGAGGAGCAGCACTTTCCCKCYTGAAAGGATTGAGTTRATACAAAGACCAGGTAGTTTCTCCACTRTCTGACCAATATCAATACTGTGCTCCAATAGCAGCTGGAGTTTTTTGTATGAAAGCTTTTTTCAGTGTTAAGTATAGAAATAACAATTTTTTTGGTTTCCTCATCTAAATCAGTTTAGACTATTTCTCTGTGCATCTGGYATTTTGCATTGAAAGCGGCCCAAATATTTAATTTGGGAAATGCAGTTGCCATAAAACATTATTTGATGACAGCAGAAAAATTGGTATTGGATGAACAATGTGTAGAACGTGGTATCACAGCTGATCACAAAGGACTCTGAAACTCTTAGCAAAAATATGCAGTTTCTGTCATTATGTATTGAAGGASCTGGCTTCCACCCTAAATACATGAAAATCTAAGCAGTCTAAACAGGATGCAGTTGGAGAACAATTAAGTTGGTCACATTTCAATTTCATTTTTGTAGGTTGACACGTGGCTGTGATGTAAATTGGCAAGACAGAAACGTTATGTTAGCAGAGACATCCCTGTGAATCCCAGCCAGAGCCAGCTTCCTGTAGAAGCACTGTTATTTTTGTACCCTGTTTAGCTTTTGTACCCTGTGGGACACAGCACAGATCCAAAGCTTTGAGCACTTCCCCTTCTGGGTAGCTTAGGGATCCAGATGTAGAGTAGGCAGGGTAGCAGAGCAAAGCAGTAGAAGTGAGAATGGGAAATCAAGGGTGAACTGCGACTCATTCCCTGCCTGGCCCACCATCCTCTGCTCRTCATGAAGCCAGTGTTTCCTCTCTTATTTGTGATCTGAGTTCTGCCTATCAGTGCCCATTTAATTTAACCTGATGGAGCAGCAAGTTGGAAAGAAAAAATAGAATTATCCCACACAGCTGGTCTATTTTTAACCAAGTTAATGGAGTGGAGAGTAATCTCTGAGGGGTTGCAACCCATATGATGTAATTCTGCATTTGGCTCATGGTGCAAGGTAAGCTACATAAAATCAGCCCACATGTGACTGATGGTAAAATGACACTTGTTAGTTTGCAAGATTTGTTTGTTTGCCAGAAAGCACGGGTTCACAAAGTATTTCAGATGACAGGTCTTGCATGGGCATCTTGGGCATATCAGCAGGTATGTTGGAGAGTACTCCTTTAGTAGGCAATTTTTACTTTTACTCAAATGAGAAAGTAAATCTTGGGTGACAGTTTTAAAAACTTGGTACACAAAGCAATKCCTAGAAAATAAAACATGCCTTAGTTTTATTGCTTCTAGMGAATAAAGCAAGCATGTAAAGGCTGTTATCAGTGCATCATTGCCTCCTGACAGGAAAGGTCTATGCACCAAATAAARTCTTGTGTGGAGAAGAAAAGCAGAGGATGTGAAGGTGGTGACAGACAGAACAGTGTGTGAAACCAGTGGAGAGTGTTTTAGGGTRGCAGTGGAGGTGGAAATCTGCTGACACTGGTGGGCTCATTAATAGTTTGTTGGGATTCTATTTTTGCTTCAGGTGAATTTAGAATTTTGTAGCAATTTAACATTTATTAAATGCAACCTGCCCTGATGTGAAATGCCCAGTCGAGAAATTTTCTAATGCTCTGTTGGAGTGTGGAACAGAGCTTTTTTAGGTAGGTTCATAGGCAGGTGTTGCTGGCAACATATTTCCAAGGTTTTTTCAGGGTACCAAGATACACCAGTGGTATTTAATTGGAATTGGAAACTTACCTTAGTGAGAGATCTAATTGCTAAAAAACAAGRTAATTTAATTTGACCTTAGTTTTTCTTTATCAGTTTTAGCTTGAGATCAAGATTATACTTTTGTTGTTATGGTGCCAATGAATTTATGGGTGAACCAAAAATTCCCTGTAACAATTCTTCTTTGGGATCCTCCAAGTTATTCTTTCAGGTAATTCAGAAGATGCAATTTAAATAMTACTATCTTGATAGTTATAGTTTATTCCCTACAGGGGGTGAATTTCCATTGTAAGTAGAAGATGGTCTTGAAATAATCACCAGGAAAGACCTGTTTATTTTTACAGAAAAAATTATTTTCACAGTGAGAAGATTTAAAGGAATATCATTCTCTGTGTATGAATATATGAACATTGGTTTTAGAAATTAATTTTGTCCTTGAGTTATGTTTGCTCCTTTTTGCATCCATGTAATAAGCTGTTTAAAGTGAAACTGATCCCACTGAAAGGATTATTGATAATGAGATCTAGGTAAGAGACAATTACAAGGTTGGCTGGAATAACAGGATAAGAGGATAACTGTTGGGTCATCCTTTTAAATCTTGTTCTTGTTTAAATCTTGTTTAAATCTTGTTCCTGAGCTGACATGTGGTGAGACTTTGACCAAATGATACTCATATGGCTGTCCAGTCTCAACAGGYAGCAAATGCATTTCTTCACCATGTCTCCTTGACCAGTAATGTGAATAAGGCAGCTGAGAGAAAAAAAGCCAGGACTACTTTTTTTTTTTTTAAACTTTCTTATAACTCCAATGGAGTACATCCTGGAGCATGGTACCAGGTTGAAAGACTATACTTAGTTCTACAATCTATTCTTGAATTTTTTAGCCAGGTTTTTGTTGTTATAAACTTTCCAATCCAGTGGTTCAAGATGCTATGATAAATGGCCAGCAAGTTGGCCTGTAGGATCAGATGAAAAAGCAGAGGCTGCATAGTTTGATTCTGAAGTGTTTCCATTTGAGAGTTTGCCCATAGGAGCCTTTGGGTGTTTTATGGGAGACTTGGCAGGGTGTGCTGGTTCTCGGGTTGTAAATATTCAGCTGCTGTAAATTAGGATTTGGTTTAATAGGAAGAAGAAACAGAATTTTTACTAATGTTTTTATAACCAGTTCTTACATAAATTTCTAGGTTATTTTTCTTAGATAGCATCAGCCTCTTTCTTTCTTTCCCTTTTCAAGTACTTTAAAATGTCACCTTTTATGGGCTCTTTTATCATTGCTGTGTAACATTTAACAAGATGACTCCCTAACATCTTGTCTTGCTCCTCCAGATGGGCTCGTTTCCTCCTTCTTTTATAGCTATCTGGCTTTACAGTGTAGATGTTGAAAAGACAAATGTGATACAATCTGGGCAAAGTGGTTTCCTGTTTTTCTTAATACTGTCTCATTTACTGCTGGAGTAACTCAAACTTCTCTTCTGTAAAGTTTCTGCCCTCACTACTTACAGGTTTGTTTTCCTGCCAGAGGCACCCTTGGGTCCTTTGGTCTCGTGTTTTTTATGAGTTAAGATAATCCCTTGCTTCTTGTGGTCAGATATTTTTTCAAATATTCTTTCCAGTATATCTTCATCAGAGGCTTGTTTGAACACTTACTGTAACATTCTGCTTGCTGACAGTTCTGTGTGTCTATGGAGCTGAGAAGATACAAGCTAAGGATATGCATCAGAACACCAGAGAAAATGAAAATGGAGACTAACTTCTAGAGAAATTAAAATAGAAATCTGGAGAGCAATGGTAAAACATATGTAAGGTATAACAGGGTGATTTCTTTTCAGTGTTTCACTTACCAAAGAAAAACATTCTTTAACATAAAATTGGAAACTGTATTTCTGGGCTGCAATGCTGAACTAGCAGGAGCACACCCTTAAGTATCATGGAAAGTTCCTGCTGATCATTTCTGAAAATGATGTAATCGAGCAGCTGCACCAATATTCACTCAGCAAAGGAAACCTGGGGCACTTCTCTCAAACTTTAAAGTTTTCCTAAAACTAAAATATGGTATTAAACAAGGATCTAGTTGWAACATGGATGTCTCAGTGAGGCTGAATGGAAGACTGAGCATGAAGAATGTGCTGATCTGCCCAAGACACTTGGGTTGTTTGTTAACTCCCAGCATGGGATTTCACCAAAACARTTACTTGTGAGTAGATGCATATTTTCACTGTGTGCATGCTGTCAAATGCATTCTTCCTGGTCAGAGATGTATTTTGTATGGCATGCTGAGAGTTTTTCCTCTTGACTTCTATCTGTTTCCTTGTCTTTCATTTTAGTATTTAATGTTTCCTTCCCAACTTAGTAGCTTTCCTTTTGTTACCTTCTGAAGGGTTTGTGCAGTGACACACATGTGAACCTACTTGTGCAGAGTTGTGTTCATTGGAATGTACCTATGAATCGATTACATTACATTATATTATGCTTTATATATAAAGTAAATGTGATTTGTGCAATGACTTCTTGGACATACCTAATCCTGTAAAGCCACATTCATCAGTAGTTGCTTTTGGAAGTCTGTTTCAGGCAATGACAGACATCCTGGTTTTTTGTCTTAAACAGTTGTCTGTCCAGTATTAAGAGATCAATGCACAATTACAATATACAAGGATTATATATTAACATTATTTAAGGAAAAATAATCTGTGGCTCTGACATGATAGTAGAGCTATCTGACTTTATCACAGAGTTTAAGATTTCAGCTGAAAACCTCCCAAGACAAATAACAGTCAGGGTGACAGTTTGCTATCATATGGTACATATTGTCCATTAGAARAGCATGCATGGCATCAAGTATCCTAATAGCTTTGTTTCAGAACATAAGCTTGTGTGAATAAAAGGAAATAACCTGCCTTGCCTTTCCATGCCTGATTAGCTTTGGCAAATATTGCACATTGAAGAAGATGATGAATTGACGCTAACAGCAGCCCTCAGCCATCAGATAAATAGAGTCAACCTTCTGGATAGCTTGGTCTGTAGGTACAGAATTTGCTTTCTAAAACAGTCATCTCCTTTCTTTTTTGAAAGCACCTGTGTAATTCACATTGAGATTCACGCCTGTAAAATTAACTGTGAAAAGTATTTTTCTGTGTGAATTGTTAAAAACCCAACAATGTTGCTTGGGTTCTGAACTCTTCCAGAACATTGGGAAATTTTGTCTTTGTTTAAATGCATCTTACTAAAACCCAGCCAGGCATGTCAAGGACATTATAGACCAAATTAGTTTTGCACAGCTTGAACAAGGTTTTTCCATAAACAGAAAGGCTGAAAAGGTGATAACTGTGAAAAAGCTCCAAGTACAGATACAGGTTCTCTAAGCATATCACTGAGGCTTCTAGGTGAGGACATACAAGTGTCCCCTGGTCTTGCCTCCTGCTTTCCTGGATCTCCTCTCTGAGCAGGAGCCTGGACTGGTGTCACCTCTCCCAGGATACTGCAGAAGGGTTTYCAGTGCTTCCCCAGGCTGACACTCCCCACTGAGGACTTTTGCTGGAACTTGTGTTCATCAGCACTCATTTCTTACCAGAGACGAGACACAGAAGCTGGCACCAACCACAGCTTTTGGGTGGCCTTTGGCACTTCCAGGTATGTTCAGGGAGATGTCTCCATGTTGKCAGCTCCTCAGTTTTACCCAGGCACAGCTGCACTGTTGGTGCCTGAGSACTCCTGGTGTGCCTGAGAACACCCTAATTTTCTCTGGAGGGATCAGWGCAGCATTTGCTTGTTATATCATTTGCCAAGTCATCTCCAGCTAACCTAAGAGAGGTTACCTTTTGGATCCTTATCACCAAAGTAGMATCTGGGGTGCAGAATCAGTGAAGAAAGGGGAGAGTAGTGATTTCTACAGACAGAGTATATAATGGTCTGAAACACAAAAGGTGCTATTCTCACATGTTCCATTGCAGATTTGTAGTGGTATTCTTTCTCAGGGCAAGATTGTCCTGAAGATGGAAGAATTTATATACCAGTTTTGGGAAAAGTGTCACTTGAAGACCACTTTGATTAAAAAGCTTTTTCAAATTTCCAAACAATTATGATCAGATGTTAATATTTCTTTAAGGATATAAGAGTGTTGCTGTTCTACAGCCCTTCCTTTTGCCATCTTTTTTTATGTTTCAGCTCTGAGTACTTTCACATTTGGATAAAAAGAGAGTCTTCTAAACTCTTGCCCATTTTTGTGTCACCCCACTCACCCGTGCCCCTCTCTGGCACCTCCTTTCTCTACCAGCTGCTTAGCATCCCTTTGCTTTCCAGACTGCTTTTCCTGTTGAGTCTTGTCTCCAGCAAGCACCTCCCTCACATGWATTAGCTGAAGCAAACAAAGAACATTTGCTCTTCAGCACAGTGATAGGAGTTAATAAGCTGGGCTGTTACACATTTCATCTTCTCTATCTGGATACATTTTGGATGGAGGGCAAGTTTTATCAGCTGTTTGTTTGATGCTGTGACACTGCTCTCTGATSAGAAGCCCCCAAGTACTACTGCAATACAAATAGATTATTAATGTTGCGTTTATTTGGCATCATAGGGAAATCCCTCCTTAAACATATAAAAGTGATTATGTATTTTCAAAATAAAATATTCCAGATATATTCAGGAATATTATGGATAGAAAACTGGAAAAAATATGAAGCACTAATTACAATCTGTCTTAATGTGCTTCTTGTCTTAGTGTTATGGCAACAGTTAAAGGTCAGGTTGGACTTTGATTTTGTTTTGGGATTTTTTTTTTTAGATATTTGTTTGTTTACATTGATTCTGGTACAATTCCCTAAATGAACTTTCAGGTAAGAAGTTATTTTTTTAAGTAGTTATAACAGTGCTGGAGAGATATTGATTTTATGGAGGTCTGAGAAGCTGAATGTGTACCCTGCTTGTAAAGACATGCATAATCTGCAAGATTACTTGCTCACACAAGGAATGTTTCCATGGATTTCTCAGCCATTCTTTTCAGAAAAACATAAACTTTGTTTTTGTCTAGAGACTGGATAGACCCATATTTAAACAGAAAAAAAGCTGACAATATAGAGTGACAGGCTTAAGATGCTCAATGGAGTATTTTTGTTTAGGAACATAGGGTTGCAAAGAACCTCTTGGATTGTTTTTAAACAAGTCAAAGTCATAATCATATAATTTTTGATAAATAGACTGYTGAAATCAAAACAAGCTGTTCTTTTTGAGTTAAATAGCTAACTCAGGGTGCAGAATGGGACAGCTGTTGACTGGAGAAAATAGATTAGATTAGAAATAGTGTTTGCATCCCAAGAGCTGTACAGAATTGAAGTCTTTATTTTCCATGTATTTAAGAACAATTTAGGATTTAGCTGCCTGCCAGAATGCTGGCTGCAGTATGCAATTGCTAGTGTGGGGATATGGGGAAGCAAAAGAGGCTGAAGAAGTGTCTTGTTTTTTTCCTAACAGGAAGAAAGCAAAAAAAGAGTACCTCCTTTTCTCCTAACTAGACCAGTCAATAGAGGGTTTGCAGCTGTCTGCATCTTCTGAGCTCAWATCAAATACCATGTTCCATTTCAATGTGCTGTATTGTATAAGTTAAGGTAGCTAGCAAACTTCTGGGAAGGACTCTGGTCAGTGGTCAGATGGGTCATCCTTGATCCTTCAAGACACACAAAAGAAATGAACYCTTTCAAACCCTGTAAAATATTTAATCTTATGCTCCACTGTCCCACAGAACACACTTTATTTTTTTAGCTAGCTTTTTCCTTCTTTYTTCYTCTTCTGTCTTTGATACTTATACCATGCCCTTTTTGTTTTTTTCTTTTATTCATAGTTCTTTAGTTTATTTTTCATTTCATTAAGATGCAGCAGTCCAAGGGAATAGAAACCAAGAGAGTACTAAAGCTAGAGGTCAACATGAATATATAGCAAGTGCCTAGAAATAATATTTGGTGCAATCTGAAGAACAAGAAAGAAGGAAGATCTGTCCTGGAGCTCTGTGAATAGGGTAAATACAAGAAAATATTAAACTGCCCTAAAGCTAGGTACACAGGATAAATGTAGTAAATATATGCAATTCTGTTACCTTTCATGCATTAATGAATCTTCTCCAGCTATGCTTAAACTGCTTTATACTTGTTCTTCATMAAATTCATCTGCACGAATGTTCTGAAAGTGACTTTGAAAGCTGTGTGTGTTGTTCACCAGAAAGGTACAGCTTAAATTCAYTGGTGTGAATTTATTGGCTGTTCTGGAAGCATGTCCTGGCAATCTGGGCACAGACACTGTCAAAAGTTTCTCAGGCCTCTCCCATCCCATCTTCATGGTAAAGGCATCAAATGGCACATACAGTTTAACTACTGGATGTACCCCACACTGGTCCAGAAAGAAAATTCTAGATAAGTCTCTTTCTCATTCTTCTGACATGCACAGCTCTGAATTATGGAACAGGTAAAAGTAAGTGTTGGATTTTGTGCTTATTTWTGCTGGTAATACATATTTGGGCCAGCTCCGTTGGGATAAACTGCACAGAATCCTTCCATGCTGTTCTGAAAGAAATTGCAAAGGCATCTAAACACACAGAGACATTTTGATTTTGTGTAATTAGGATAGGGTGAAGAATAAGCAAGTAGTGGAGTGGGACCCCCACTATGGAGTGGGATCTGTGTGTTCCTGCTGTGGGGCAGCTGTGATACAAACCTCATCTTATGCCTGTTCCTTTAGCTGAAGCTGTATCCCTCTGCAAACTGAGCGTTTTCAAAAAGCCTCCAAACTGTCAGGCCCTGGAGGTGGTATTTCTTGAGATGAGGGTGCCAGGTGCACCAGCACTGTAAACGGGGCAGGTGAACAAGGCAGGAAAAACACCACCCTTGGTCCCCAGGCAGGCCAGTGTGACTGTACCTGTGTTCCTCTGTCCTTTGTCATACAAATCTTTGCATCTTCACACTGTGGTGATATCAGTATTGAACGAATTTCTTTAAAGAAGGAGCCCTTGGGGGTGGCAGGAGGGGTGGGCAGAGGGAGCAGCAGTGCTTTGCTGGCCGTGAGCTGTTCAGGAGGTYGGTGGCTCCTGTTGCTGTGCTGGCTGGTTGCTAAGCTGCCGTGGATTTTTGTGCTCCTTTTCCTGGCAAAAGGGACCTTGTGATGAGGTGCAAGGTTATGGCAGTGCCTTTTTAGTGCCCTCACCCACTCCTTTCTGCTTGCTGAGTGACTGAGTAAAAGAGATGCTCTCATGAGCACTTGTTTTCTTTCTAGGCTTCTCAAAAACAGCTGCTGAAGTAACTGATAGGTTATTTATCCTAAAATTAAACCTGGTGTTTTAACTTGGGGGAACAGAGTCACTGTTGAGTGAGCTGCCAGGATGCATTGGGTAACCAAGGCTTTCTAAGGCATCAGCAGAATTTGTACCACCTTCACCCCACTTGCATCTTCATTGAACTCACAGCAAAGCACATTTACTTAGTGCTTGGGTGAAAATTATCTAGCAAAGTATASAGCTGTTTGGTGAGATTATATTTTAACCCTGCTTTCCCTTAGCTGACTCAAGTAGCAGGAACTTTCATGTACATCTGAGATATGTTATAATAGCAGCCAATGCCGCCAGGCCTTACAGCATATGTTCAAAAAGTCTTATCCTGTGCCAGAAAGGTGAAGAAAAAGATGTAACATGAGAGCAAACTGGCATTTGGGAAGGGGGAGGACATGATTGCTCAGATCAAGTGTGCTTTCTTGCTGTTCAATTTCATTYGCAGAATCCACAACCTGTGCTATCCACCATACAGATAATTGGAAAACAGCACTGGGCTGTAAGCAAATGAAGTTTCCTAACCTCTGAATGAAATTGTCAGGTTGACATAATAAGTGCTTAGACATGTGCAGCAACAAGAAAGGTAATTATTTAACTTGCCTATTAGTTCAGTGGCTGTGAAAAGCATAGCACTCCTTGAAGCAAGTGGTGAGTCAAGGAGATGAGGCTTGAACTAGTCTGCTATAGGGAGGTTGGGTGGCCTTTTCCTGTTGGCCMGGCATTTTTTATAATATGGTTGTTTTCAGCTGCTTGTAACCTCAATAAATGTTTGCTGGGTTCTGGGAAAATAACAGCGAGTAACCATGTAACCAAATAGCTAATCTATGTTTACTTAGCCTGATATGTCATCAAATCTTCCCAAGTACGTTAATGTACAGCTAAAAATGCAAACTAGGGTCTCAGCCCTGATCTGAAGCTTGCCTGGGTAGTTGGGCGAGAGATCTAGGCTGAGGCCATGCCACCCAGCTGCTACTGTTTGTGCATTTAAATTAGCTAGGGCTTTGGATTTGGAGATTGTTGACTCCTCTGAAAATTTTTGTGTGTATTTCTGCTTCTTGAAGGGTTACCGTTATCCATTCTGGCATTCCTGGAAGTTCCTCCTCCACCCTAAATAATGAGAACTTGAAAAAAAAMCAACAAAACAAACCTGCATTCCTGTAGAAGAGGCAATGAAAGATACTGCTCAGACCCAAAATAAGAAGCCTCTCTTTGCCAAGACTCTGCAGAAGTGCTGCAGTGGTATGTCTGAATTGCTCAGGATCCCTCTGTGATGGATCATATGCTTATGCAAACTCCACCTAACTATATTACTTGTGTTTGCCAGGAAACTCTTAAGCCAAAGAATTTGAACTTTATGAGTGCCCTGTTAATTCATGGGTTCTTATGACTATTCAATCATCCTGGCATTTGAACATAACTTATTGAACTTGCAATAGCGCAATAAATCTACCCCAAGGCCCTTAGTGWGAGATGCAAAATGTGGTGGCCACATGGTACAAAGCACTGGTACTGGCTCTGCTTGCTCAAGYGAATTTGGCAGGATAATTTGATGGTAGACTTCACTGACAAATCAGGATATAATCTATTTGTGCCACTCTGGCTTCATGCTAGAATAGCTAACAACTTTTTTTGTGGCTAGGTTAGATGTAGATGCTCACAAAGGTGTTGATTTTGTTTTCATCTAAGTAGACTGGGATGTGGTGGTGCTTTAAATCAAATTTCACTACTTCATGATCAAGTTGTTCATTGGTCCTAGATGAAGAATCAAGTAACCACTGCCTTAGCCATCAGATAACTTACTGATCCMATGTTTGCACATAGTTCATGAGGCAGTTGTTGCCTGAAGCTATACAGAAAGCTTCAAYTGAAGCCACAATTGACCCTGTCAGTTAGAAATAAAGAATCGGTCATTAGTTCATGTCCACTTCCTTGAAATGTAAAGCTATTTGAGCTTTCTACTCAAGCAAAACTGAAAGACATCCCAGATATTTTGCTTATGTCTTATAAATCTTTGATCCATCCAGAGGCTAAGGGCTTGCTGGTGATGGCAGAAACAAGGACTGAAATCCAGCACTGACAGCCAGCCCTGCATGTTCCTRCACTGAGAAAACTGGGGCATTCATGGAGCCCTGCCATTCAGTCACTGATGCAGGAAGGACTAAGGTCTGTTGGTCCCATGAGCAAAGCACATGACCCAGTTACTCACCAGGGTCCAGGGGTGTCATTTGGTGTCCTGCAGTGTCCCGCATCACCCAGGGTGTGTTTAGAGACCATTTTATGGCCTGCACACAGGCCATAAAATGACACAGTTTTGATTTAAGTGGTTAGGGGAGGGGGATAGGCCAGCTCTAACCTCCTGTGAACTGTCCATGCTCACAAAATCAAGTTGCTGTGTCCTGCTGATAACAGCGTTCATCTGGGACTTAACTTGTGAGAATAAGGAGGTCATTTCATCATGAGATCTGCTCTGGTTGTGGAGTGAATATTCCCTTCTCCTGCAAAGGTGAAAGCTGTGTTCTCTCAAACAAAACCTTAGCACTAAATTTGTATAAGGAAGAATAGCTATTGAAAATTAGATTGCAATTGAAAATACAGTTCAGGCCAGGGACTGGCATGAGTGTGGGAGCCTGCTGGAGGTGAAGGAGCGACTGGCAGCAGTAAAGTGACTTTTACATGTATGCAGTGACACGTAGGGGGAAAGAGGGCATTGTGTGCTAGGATGCAAGTGCTGGGCAAATTACCCAAATTATCATGAAAAGCGTGATACACGGGCTCAAATTCTGATGGCCCTCTTGGTTCCAACAAAAGTTCACAAACCGCACGTGAAAGAAAACGCTCGTTTTTCCCGCAGTAGGTAGAGCTGAGGCAGGATGCGCTGCCCAGGCGCTCAGGTTACAGCGTGTGCAGTGTCCTGACCCGCGCCCGGCCTGTTTGTCTCCGCAGATGGCCGGAGCCCCGTGTGCCGAGCAGCCCCGGCCCGCGCCGCCCGTGAGGGCCCGGGCCCGCCGCTGCCGCTGAGGCGAGGAGGCGCCGCCATGGCCTCGCCCCGCCGGGCCCGCCGCAGCGGCCCTCCCGACGGCGGCTGGGGCTGGATGATTGTCGCTGGCTGCTTCCTCGTCACCATCTGCACCAGGGCCGTCACAAGGTAAAGGCTCTGCTGCTTGTCTTGCTGGYTTCTTTGTGGCGCTAGTTGGTTTTTTCTTGTTTGTTTATTTGTTTTTTGTTTGTTTGAGGTTTTTTTCCACCTAAGGAAAGGGGTTTGGGATCTCCCCTGATGTCCTGCAGCTTACRGGGTTATTCTGGATGGGTACAGACTCTCTCCTGCTGCATTTTTCAAGGTTTCCTGAAACCCCTAAGGCTGCYGGGACACGCAAGGGATTAGGAGCCCTGTGGCTTTAGTCTCGCCTCCTCTGACAGCTGCTCYAGCTTTCAGCACCCGCTCCTTGATTCCTTACAGAGTCAAGGGGCAGGTAGCACTGTTCCAGGCTGTGGTGGTTTGGCTGGGGAGGGAGGAATCATGTAGGGTCTTTTTGGGTTCCCTGTGCCCCTCTGACCCCACAGCTGTACTCATTTTTGCCAGTCCCAGTGAATTTGTGTGACACCCGAGTCAATGTGAAAAGTACATACCCCCTTCTCCTACTGCGAGCATTTCAGGTACTGTCCTGCCTGAGAAGGTCCAAGCCCTAGAGAAGAGACCCCTTTCTACACCCTTCTGATATCCAAAATATGCAGAAAATATTTTCTGGAAAATAGAAAGAACAGGGCTAGACTGCTGTCTTGCATAAACATAATGCAATATGGGATGAGATTGCTTTTACAKTGACTTTGATGTCAACTGGAGATAGAGGAGCCTGGTGTGTGTGAACATGGAAAATTTAGCTATATTAAGCAGAGAGATAAGCACCCTGGTAAGTGAGGGAAACTGAAAGGGTTTCTTGTTGGACAGTCAGTATAATGTAAATACAGTGTTTCCTACCCAATGCTCAAAGCTTCAAAGTTTTAGGGATCTTAGGTCTTTAGGGATCTAGGATTTTGGAGTCAACAGCACAGAAGGGGATAGAAACACACAGTGTTAGTTAATGCMTACGGATGTACCATAATACAAATTCCATAATAACAGCAGAGAATTCCTTGTGGATTTAATTCCTTGTTCATGTGTGCGATGTGTTACATGCAGGAAATCATCTAATAGCTGGCACACATTAGACTATTTGGAAGAGTGAAGTATGTGCAAGAAAAAAAAGCTGAAGAAAGTGGTCATTCACTGATTTGGGAAAAAGAGAGGGGGAAAAGGCATCTCTTGTTGATGCAGAAAAGAGAATGAAATAATGCAGCCTTTTAACTTYTTTTTTGCTGCAGGGACATGTTGAACAGTAACACTTGTTAAGCTGAGCAAAGTAACCTCTCCTGGAAACCTTTTATTAAACTGCTGGAATATCCACAGGCTCCCGCTGTGTTTTGATTCTCTGTTAGTGAGGAGTTGCTTTGCACTTGTCCATCCATGAACACCTAGCTGCAGGTGGTGTTTGCTCTGTAGGTATTATAGTGCCCCTACCCTTAGAATTTGTGTGGGTGTGAAATAGCAAGCAACAAGGTCAGTGAAGAACTGTGAAGCCAGGGCTTTGTGTGCTAGGGAAGTAACATCATCATATGGGCTATAAGTTACTGGTGAGAATTAGCTTTTCAATTTCCTTTTAGTTCAAAAAACTCCAGCARCAGATACCTCAGCAAGAAGCATGTGATATTATAATGTTCATGACCACAATTTTGTCTTTCCTGGGAGCTGGAGAGGACCTTCAAGTGGGTAGTTTTTATACCTGGAGAGTGAGACCAGTGTTTTCTGTGAGGCAAATATCCCATGTTTAACAGATTGGTGTTCATGTATTCTGTCCTAGGTGCATCTCCATTTTTTTTGTGGAGTTCCAGGCATACTTTGGGCAGGATTATGCCAGAACTGCTTGGATCCACTCCATTGTTGACTGTGCTACGATGCTTTGTGGTGTGTATGACCCGTTTAAGAGTAATGTGGCTGCTTTTCCATTGGCTGCATCTGGCTTTAGCATGCTCACCAGTTGGTRGAGTCAGCTGGGAAAGTGATACTGTGGGATCTCTGGGGAATGGTATATCCGAGCCGCTTCCCCCAACACAAGGGGAAGGGAGTGTCTTCATATTAAAGAAAAGAAGCGGAACTTTGTTTTGTGAAATGATCTACATTTTCAGAAATGTACTTTTGTCAGGTCTATTGGGACACCTCATGTTTGAGAGCTATTAACTGAGCAATTGTTTCTTTTGCCTTTTGATTGGAGTCAAATTTGAGATGTAGTGCAGGATGTTGCCTCCAGATCAAGTCATAACCATCCTCCTTTTATCAAAAGTGTATATTTACAAATATACTCTCTTATAAGAAAATTTGATTTCATTAAAAATCATGTKCATCAGTGCAACAGTTGTACTGAGTTTCTCATGGGCTTGCTTAGAAGCTGTACAGCTTGGTGAAAATCCATGTCCTAGTCCTGTAGACAAGGTTAATCCATAAGAATTGCTAGAAAGGCAGAGGGACACAGCAAGAATGATATACAACAACTCACCTGTGGCAGCCAGGTTATATTTTGGGCAAAAGAGAAAAGTAAGGGTAACTTTGGCCTGGCATTGCAGGTAGTAGAGTGGGAGAGGGCTGGTGATGTCATCCCATGGTAGAAGGAGGGTGATCTGGGAGACATCTCAGTATTTGGAGAAGTGCAGGAGTAGTGTAGCAGACCTGGAGATGTCYAAAAGATGTGAGACCTCTCCTGTTTGGGTCTAACCAAGAGCTCACAAGGCCAGGGAGTTGTGAGGGAGGACACCTAAAGTTACTGAGGGTTGAAGTGCAAATTCCAGGTGGGGAAAAGTCTGAGTGTTGTAAGCACGGAGTAGTGAACAGTGGGGGCTGTTGCTGTGGCCTGTCTTGACCCCTTGACACTGCAGATTAGCTRTGTTCCATAATGACTTTGTTCCACAGAAATGGCTGCTGAGAAAGCTACTGTAAGTTTCAAGTTTATCCTGACTTTCAGGAAAATTATTTTTAGAAGTTTTTTTCTTTGTATTTGGTGCTCATACCATGGAGATTGAGTTATGCTGGAAGACCACTTTGTAGCTGCAGTTACCATTTTCTTCTGCTTCCTCCTGCTTCCTTTCATTTATAACTATTTCAGTGAACTGTGTGTGAGAACCTGCCATTAACTACCAGCTTATTTGTTTCTTTGAAGCCCCTCTTGGGAGTTTAATCAGTAATCATGTATCCTGCCAAGTTGGTATCATGCTGGGAGGGCTGCTTGCATCTACTGGACTAATTCTGAGCTCATTCGCCACCAGTCTGGAACATCTCTACTTATCGTTAGGAGTCCTCACAGGTAGGATGCATTCAGCCCCTTTGTTGCTGCCAGATCACAAGRCAGGAATACTAAAAATGATGAGTGATCTCTCCTCCATGTCATATTGACACTGCATTGGTCAAATAGAGATACTCAGACCTGTTCCTATCCTTGTTAAAGAGAAGATGCTGCATCGAGAGCTTCAGCACTGACTGATCTCACATAACACAAATGCATCATCCAGCAAAAGCAACTCTTTCCTTCTGGGCTGTTGATAAAGTTCTGAAATTATGGGAGGTCAGGAAGGACTGCTGTTGCAGTTGATACACATGAAAAAGTTTCCCTGTTTTGTCTGGGATTTAGGAGGCATTAGTTATAGCAGAAGTTCTAGACTGCCCTAATATATTTGCATGTTTGGGAAAAAGTTTAAATCAAAACATAAATGTAAGTAAGAGGTAGAGGAGCTTTTGGTGAATACCAGGYACCTCAGCTGGTATTCAGCTGGTATATAAGCCTTACTTTTGACTGCATTACATTCCAGTTGAAAAGCAAAAAAATTGCTGGTTGGTAGTCTTGCTGTAGCAGCTCTTCCATTTTTGCTTGGGTATGGTGAAAACAAATCTTTGCTCTGTCCTATCTGCCTGTGTTTGTTGTGCACAGAGGAACTTGAGAGGGGCCTGTGGTCACACTGACATTCCTTTCTCATTAATACTGACCTGGTAGCCACGGTGATATAAGACCTTGTACTTGGTCCCCTGGAGTTTAGTAATGAGTTGGTGGAATTACTGCAGTTCACATGCTGCCAACAGCTTATTMGTTTTTTAAAAAAATTTCTTATTTTAGTGCAAGTTGCTCCTGTATTACAATGTTAATCTTTGACAAATGTGTTCATAACAAATAAAAAGGCTTCTTGTAACTCAAGGGACTGTGCTACATACCATGCTAATGCCTCTGAGGCTTCCTGAGTGGGAGCTGCTGTGAATTCCGAGGTGGAAAGGCAGTTACAATTKGTACATGMAGTAGTAAAGAGCCAAGTTCATATGATGGTGTGTATGCTTAACAGAGTATGATTATCGTAGCTCTTGAGTGGTGAAGTCTAGCTCAGGGCTGCTCCCCTGGCTCTGCTGCCTATACAGGTCCAATCCCAGCTCTGTGCCCTGCTTCTCCCCTCACCTCCTGAGGGGTGCCAGACTGGGCACCTGCCACCCAGAGTCCCTCTAATCCTCTTACTCCATCCTGGCAGGTTTAGTGCCTGCCCCACACAGTGTGGCCTTTGAGGAGGATGTGGCAAGCGGCACTGGGGACTGTTTTATCCTCTGTCTGCAAGTTCTGCCAAAGGCACTGGGGACTGTTTTACCCTCAATGTAGGACATGCTCCAAAACCCTGGTCAGGAACTCATTTCTACTACTGATTCAGAAATACATATTTTAGTGTTAAGGCAACCACTTGATGATTAAAACTTGCTCTCTGATTCTGYAGCAGAGACCACAATATTTTTCTCCATCCAAGAGATGAATCTTATTTGTTTACTCAACTGCATCTGRCTCTCTGAGGCCTTCCTCCCCTCTTTACTTGTAGGCAGGGATTTAAAATGGCCAGGACTCCAAGTGGCTGTTGCAAGGAGTTTGTTTAGCAGACAGGAGAGGGTTTTTGTAGAATATTAGTAATAGAGACAGGTTCTTTGTACTGTGTTTCAGAGACCTGAAAATTAATGTTCACAAGGTGGTACCTCATCAGGACACTGTGTCCAGTGCCAGCATTRGTGCAGACCCTGGGGCAAGACCTCATTTTGCATGCAGGAGAGGCTGTTTAGTGATCATCCTTGTTCTTGTTATGAAGTGAACCCCATCACTTCTGAGTCTTATTATTGTGGATTAATGGTCATCAGTTAGGTTGGTCAAATCAGTGACCCTGCCGGAGGAAGAAAGATGTCATCCTAGTTTCTCATCACACTCAGACTGGGCTGTGTTGATACAGAACCAGAAAAAACTTTCTATTCATTTGAAMTAATGAAAATGCATTATGTGGTTTGACTTAATATGTTCCATATGTCATGCTTAGTATTAAGCCRTCTGCATTTTGCTTTCTCTTCTAGGACTTGGGTTTGCACTTTGTTATTCTCCAGCCATTGCGATGGTGGGCAAATACTTCAACAAAAGGAAAGCACTGGCCTATGGAATAGCCATGTCAGGAAGTGGAATTGGTACCTTCATCCTGGCCCCTGTGGTTCAGCTSTTAATTGAGCAGTTTTCCTGGCGAGGAGCTTTGCTCATCCTGGGAGGTTTTGTCTTAAACCTCTGTGTCTGTGGTGCCTTGATGCGGCCTATTTCTCTTAAGGAGGATTTTAAAACTGCTCCTGAGTCTCTTGARCAGAATTATGTCCCTGAAACAGAGAAACAAGACTTAAAGCGAATGTCCRTCTGTTCACCTTTAATCAAATTATGGCCTCATCAATGTTTATGCTACTGTTCATGGAAGGAATATGACTTCTTGCTGATGCCAGGCTTCATGGTGCTGGCAGTGTCAATTTTATTTATGGCATATGGCTGCAGCCCTCTTTTTGTCTACCTAGTGCCTTATGCTTTGAGTGTTGGAGTCAGTCATCACCAGGCTGCCTTCCTCATGTCCATACTTGGTGTCATAGACATCATTGGTAATGTCACCTTTGGATGGCTCACAGACAGAAGGTAAGGGCTTCTGGCTGATCAAGTGTAAGCTTTAACCGGTGGGGGGCTGGATGCAAGCGAGGTATAATACATATAAAAGCTAACRTTTATGGCCCCTTTCTGTAGCATGTGCAACTTTAAAAAGCCCTAACAATACAGTCTAACTGTCAGAAATGCTTGCCATTTAATCTTTTTGTCTTTTCTGAGTTTGTTCAATTCTGCTGGTTTAGTATCTTTTTTTCCTGAAAAMAAGCTGTGTTTGTATGTTTGATAGTGGAAATGCAAGCCCTTGCCTGAGGGATGTTGAGCTGTCTATTCCCTAGAGGATTTCACCCTGCTTCCTCTGCCTTTCCATCTCTTTGGTGCTGCTGGGGAAGCACAGAAGTTATGGAAGAGGGTCCAGGGTCTGGCCCAATATTGTTAGGCACATACTAGGAAAGACTGACTGAAAATTGTTATACATTTTCTAGTATATAAGAACTCGCCATGCTTTGTAAACTTGGTTCACTCCAAATGTCCGTGTACAGCATCTGTAACATCAGTAGGTACAAATTAACAAGGATTTTGATTCTAAAGGATGCATCTTTGCACTTATTTCATTTGTGGRAAAAATCATTTATTGTTTTGTGGAGCAGGAAGGAAGGGAATGGCTGTCTCGCTTAGCTCACACTAACTGGCATTTAAGGGCTGACTGGAAAGGTGACACCTAAGAGTGGTATACTGCAATATTTTGTGCATAATGCTGGGAACACCTTGCTGAGGGATGTAAAGCCCAATGAAATACTGCTTTGAACATTGAAACTTCAGGAGAATGCAAAATCCTGGCAGCAGGGTTCTGTCACTAGGATCATCCTGAAGAACACTGCAGGCAACATGGCTGCTGCTGGCCAGATGTTTGTGCAGCTGTAGGTGGGCAGCTTTCCCTACCTGGGCTCATCTGCTGAGTAAAGACTTGTATAAAAAAGATGATTTAAATTTGAGCTATAGGAAAGAGAGAGAGACTGAAGCACTGTGTGACAGGGCATAGAGGCTGAGATGCTGATTTCAGTGACAATATTTTTCTTTTCTGTTTTGAAATTGGCAGGTGTCTGAAGAAGCATCGGTACTTTTGCTACCTCTTTGCTGTGGGAATGGATGGCCTCTGTTGTCTTTTCCTGCCAGTTCTCCAAAGCTTCCCCCTGCTTGTGCCTTTCTCATTTACCTTTGGCTACTTTGACGGAGCCTATGTAACGCTGATCCCTGTCGTGACAGCAGATGTAGTGGGAACTTCTTTGTTATCATCAGCACTGGGTGTTGTGTATTTTCTTCATGCCATCCCATATCTAGTGAGCCCACCTGTGGCAGGTCAGTTTTGCCAAATGACTTTCCTGTAACTTTATCAGTACTTCATATTTACCTATTGGTGTGATGTAAAAGGGGAGGAAGGACAGCAAATGCACAGTGAACGTGAAGGTAGCCTCTGGGTAGGGGAATAACACACCTGGACATTCTTAAGTCTTTAGATCTCCCATCCTTGTCTTGGCAGGATGATTTCTACACATGGAGTGAGGTGAAATTTAAAAAACAAACCAGTATGGAATGGGCTTCTAAGATCTGTTACATCACCACTTCACATAGTTTAGAAACTGTGCAAGTAGAAGGAGAAAATATTTTGCTGTGAAATTACATGATTTTGTAAAATCTAAATCACTTTGAAGAGAGTTTAATTCCAAGTGGTTTTTTGTTTTTGGGTTTTTTTTTATTTTTTTTCTTTTTTTTTTTTGTGGAAGACTTGCTCTTTTAGTCTCYACATTGCTGTGAACAGGTGGGTGAGTCAGCTCCAGCTGCACTCCTGTTTGGTCATAAGCTCATCCCTGTAATATGTAACCATCATTTTTCCCATCCATACCATTGCAGTGAAGTAAGGATAAAAGCTGTACCCTTATTATTTTTTAGGAAGCACTTGACACAGTTTTTAATATTGTGGAAGCTCTGAGATCTTTTTCAAACAATCAAATATATATATCTTGCATATTTTATCGGAGGTTTACATAAATTCCCAATTAATCACTGCTCCTGAAGATTTTAATTTAATTTTCCATAGCAAAAATTATTGCAAAATAGGATTRTTTCAAGTGAAGCATGAGCCTGAGCATAGCTTAATAAATGTTTCTGCATGAAGATCTTAGAGCTCTCTAAGCCTTCTAAAGACTGCCAGTTAAATCCATACAGTTGGAAGATGTTTATGTGGTGATGACTGCWCTGCCTTTTCTTGTGGATTTGACATCCAAAAGACCATAAAGATATTATTTGCCTGCTGAGAATAAATCCCTCTCTGCCCCAGGATGTAAAAGCATAGTGATGGTGATGTAGACCTGTATCRTTTGATTGTATTTATATGTGATAACCCCAAAAGTTTATAACTGGGCCATAGGATTTGTAAATTATCCACCAGAATACTGGTGGACGTCTAAAAAAATTCTTTTTCCCCTGCAGGTTGGCTTGTGGACACAACTGGCAGCTATACKGCATCATTTCTCCTGTGTGGATTTTCTATGATATTTAGTTCAGCACTGTTGTGCTTTGCAAGACTGGCAAAGAAAATCAAAAGAACACATTTGCGATCCCTCACTGGTAACAGGGCCTTGAAACAGCACATCTGGACAAATGGAGCAATAGCTTATTCTGTCACAGCAGAGTTAGACCAAAGGGATGTTCAAGTTTTGGCTGTGGATACAAACAGCTACAGCAACAGGTGACAGGTGCTGTTGAGATTCAGTACAGCACAGCCTGAGGCAGATATGGCTCTGTGGTGTTACACTGTTGCAGATACTTCTCCTGTGAAACAAGACATCTCTCAATTAGATTTTTCTGTTGTGTTTTAGTTGGCTTAAATCTACATATAGCAACAGTAATGCCAAGTTAATGCAGTAATGGAAGAAAGCTAGACTGAAAATAGAGTTTGTAGATACAAGTGTTCACAGATTTATTTGAAATGCAATGTTGACTCCACAGATACCAGTCACCAAAACTGAACGATAACATTTACATTTGAAAATATTATWAATGACACAAATTTTTCATTTTGTGGTCTAGTATGTTTCAATGGATTAATCGCACACTCCGTGATAAAATCTCTACATTTATCAATCTGCATTGAACTCTTTGCAAATGAGTGTTTCAAATGCAAAAAAAGCCAAAGTCATCTGCTTGTTTTGCTTTTGGTTTGTGTTTTTTTGTTGGTTTGTTTGTTTGTTTGTTTTTAAGAAAATCTGGCAGGAAACTGACTGATACGGAAAGTATCTCTGGAGCAACTTCAATTTTTACAATGTGCCTGAACTTTGTACATGCATTGCAATTTAATTTCAAATACGGTTTTAGACCCCTGCTTTCCCGTCTGCTCTATGGCAAATTTTGCTTTCTTTATTTTTTCTTCTGGATACCTTTAAAATTTGAATTTCTAAGCATTGACATTCTGAGTATGATGTTTCAGCTGATCCTTGTCTTGGAGGGTGGAAAACATGCTGTGCAGGCCCTACTATCTGAAGAGGAGTAAATTTGTGCCATGGGACCAGGCATGCTGATAGACAAATGTGCTTTAACTGCATTCGCTGGAAGAAGCCCAAAGGCAGCCCAAGAGACCAGAGAAGCTCCTGTGTTTTCAAACACAGAGCCTCTTCCTCCTGTAAAATCAGCACCTATTAGAGAACTTCAGACTCCATGCAACCAGATGGCTGAGAGATTGCCCATCCCATGGGCTGATAGTGGAGAGGATGTTGGCAGAACTGTTTCTGTGTATTGCAGTGGCAAGTCTATCTCTTTTCAGACCCAGAAGCTGSATCTTCAGGTGGTGCCAGTTGCTCATTGGTAACATCTGAAGAGCTGTCAGGTCACTTTTCCTTGATGGCCACAGCACAAGAGCTGTGACTTGTTGACAGTTTCCTGCTACTTGTGTGAGGAATATACTCCAGTTGGCTGCTTCACAGGGATTGAATGTAGCTCCTGGAGTAACTTACTGATGTAATGTCTAATAGCTACTGGGATTTTCTACATTTCCAGAGTGAAAACATTGTCAGCAATGGAAAACTTCGCATTCCATAATACAAATAGTTTCAGTGTTTTGATGCTATATCAAGCTGTATTCTGTCCATCAACAAATCAGAGTCCAAGTAATTTTCATGTACACTGAACTAATAGTTTTATTAGTYTGCAGTGTGTTCAATGGCTGCTCATGGTGTCCTTTTCACTCTGTGCCTTGGATGTGAAAGCAACATAGGCTGATGTTCACCAATTTGATTTAGACCAAGAGTATAGCCATAGGAGTATAATGTATTTATATACACACACACACATATATATATGAATAGCACGTGTATCAAGTAGTTTTATTATCCAAGTGTATTTCAAATGYACCATATTAAAATTTCTCACTGTTCTGCTTCAGGAATGTGGTCAGAGCCAGTAGCATGATCTGTGTGCATAGACCACAGAATAAGCAAGAGCAGTGCAAAATCCTTTTAAAGTCAATGACATAACTTTTTTTCAGCTCAGCATGAAAACTGAGTCTTGGGCCCCAGTTTAGTTTTAAACATACATTTGTAAAAAAAAGACAAAAATTATCCATGAGTGTTTCTTCATGAGCTAGGAAAAATATGCACATCTGGAAAAAAATTAATTGGTTTTATTAATTAGTACTGATGAAGACAATGTTTTAGATCTTAATGCTACMTTTAGTATTTTTTAAAAATAGGGAATAATGTGGTCAACCAAAAATATAATTTATTTTGAAGTAGCTATAAATTACCACTGTAAATAAATTTACAAAACTTKAATTACTTTGTTTACCACAACACAACACGTCACCTGTTCATGTCAGAACTGCATATTGTAAAAGCCTGTTGGAATAATTCTATATGCATTTTAATCATAGTAAATTATACTGTGTAATATATTATTAGCTTTTTTTTTGTTATTTCAAGGTTTTTTTGATAGGCTTTTCCCTTTATGTGTTCTTAAGCAGTATTTCTTGTTTTAAATATTTTATTTAGCAGCAAACATTCAACTTGTTTTATCTGCAGACCTTTTGTAGAAAATGATAGAATTCTGGCAGGGCTTTCCAATACTGTTTCTGCTCTGACTTAAGTCAATGGAGAAAAGCTTATATACTGGAATAAAGACTTTTGTGCATTAAACACACTGTGAAATATCAGCCCTGTCATGAATGCCCCCACTAAGAAACAGAAGGACAGAAGCATAGCAGAAAATGGCCTGCAAGTGGAAGAAATGGGAATACAATCCAGGCTGGTGAAGCCTCATGCCAAACTTCTACCTCCTGCTCCACACAACCCAGGCTGAACAGGCCACCTTCATCCTGCCTTGTGAAATATTCCAGGCAACTCAWTATGGAAATCTCTGGCTTGCAATAGTTTTAAAGGATGATTTATGGTATGGCCATATTTTTTTTCAGAGATCATAATATTCAGGCTGTCCTCCATGGAGGACGTTTCCTGRCATGGCTCAGTATGGGAATAAGCCAAGATAGCCGAACTAGCTGTGAACAATTTGCCAAATGAACGCTGCATGTTTGAGGATTTAGGGGTCTTTTCCACCCTTAATGATCCTGTAGTTCTGTGTTCCCACCAGAACTGATGGACACAAGCATTGATGGATTTGAGCTCTGCTGGAGCACTGCACTGCTGAGCCTCTCTGGCTTCCCAGGAYGACGTGGTGGGATTTGGCTTGGGGTAACATCTGTCCAACACAGATTCTACCTCAGATGGATCCTACCTGGGATTATGCTCTATTCTGTGCAGTGGATGGAAATTCAGTGTAAGTAAGGGAAACTCCTTACAGCTGCTGAAGTTATCCCATCTGTCTCATTTCCATGAGGTTTGAAATGGGAAAATAATAATTCTTTTGAAATTATTTATATTCTAGTGATAATCTGGAACATTTACTAAATTGTACCTTGGAAAGTTGTGTGAAAACAACATYGGAAAAGTCAAGTACCTTGTGTTGGAAAATGACTTTTCAGAAAAAGCATTCCTGAAACATTCCTGTCAACTTGGATAATAATTTATCTCCTGAAAGACAAAGGCTGTGTTACTATATGGTGAATGTAYTTTATATTGCCACAACAATGCCTTGTTTGTTTTCTAAAGTGTTATAAATTTGTGTGAGAAGGAAGAGCTTATTTTACTTAAACTGTAACACTACTTCATGGTCAGCATGGCAAAGTCCTTACTGGGGYTTGCCTCAATAAATAATACCTTCTTCTTAGTGATTATTCTGGTGTATTTCAGTAAAATTTTCTTTATACTTTAGAAGGTGCTTTTGAGTCATAAATTGATACTTCCTGAAGGGTTATCTTCACTCATTTTTTCCCCCTACACTGCTAGCATCAGCTTCAGTGATGTATTCATACTTGGGTGTGAATTGAGAGGTGTGCAGCTGAGATTCTGTGCAGTTCTCGTTTTGCACAATGGATTTGGACCCTCTAAAATGTGTGTTTCATTTTGTCTCCTTCCCGAGCTTAACCTGCTCCCCATGCCAGGCAATGCAGCAGCACCACCCTGTGGGAAATAMCGTTTTTCCTCATTTACAAGTCAGGCAAAATCCAGAAGGCTGTGTTTGCACAGAGCCTGTGCAGGTAGTACTGTGGTCCAGAGCAGTCCTGCAGAGTACAAGGGAGGTGAGGAACAACAATAATTTTGCAYTAATATGTATCACAGTCAGTTTCTTCACTGTGCAGATTGAGCTGCTAGTACTCTTCATAAAAATTCAGGCTCACTTTTTTTTTCTCCCCAAAATAATTTATAACTTGTCCTTATTTCTTCAAGGTTCTTTTTTCAGGAGACATCCTGGTGGCAGTGTAGGGGGGGAGAATGGATGTGCCACCATGGCTTTGAGAACCTGCACCACCTCTTCCTCAAATTATTCCCTGCTGCCCTGCCCTCTCTATGCTCTTGGTAGAGTTTAGATAGCAGTGATGCTGAGCTTAGAAGCCCTCAAGATTCACAAAGGCAGTGAGGTCATCTAACAGACCCTTTTGTCCCCRTAGGTGGGCACACCAATGTAGTGTCACCAGTTCCTGACTTTGTCCCCATTGTTGTTCCAGCCAGCTTTCAGGAGTGGTCTGCCAGAACTGTTTGCAGTCCTTCCTGTTCTCCCTCCTCACCTCTCCTTCCCTAGGTAGGGTTGCTTTTTATGTAAGAGAGAAGCTGGCAGGTGGCTGGGAAACAAAGGTGGATTTTGCTCCAGCTCTTTCTTAGGAAGAGGGCGTTTGCAATTATGTACACTTGATTGCTTTTGCATGTGTCTCTCTGAAGGAGAGCTGGGAAGGAGGAGGTTTATTGATATTTTGTGATGTGGAATTGGTGTTTTGCAGTCCTTCATGGCTTGTCATCCTGTCTGTACAGGGGTGCTGTCTGGGTGCCGGAATGCTCCAGGATGGCTAGAAACTCATGTCCACATCCCTCCTCATGGGCTCTGTCAGCAGTTTGCTGCACACTACACTAGTGGCTAGAGCTCAGAAGTGTTTTGGAGGCACAGCATAAGTTTTCCCTGAGAACTGTGGTCTATCAAACAAGGTACACTACTGGGGAATTAGGCCAGGATGTTGCAAAGAGTATTGAATTTTGGTTGGATATCTGAAAACAGTCACCTTGTCAACCCATTCTATCATTTCAGCCCTTCCTTCCATTCATGTAGACCCTGTGGACACCTACCCCTTTTTCCACACACCCCTGCTCTGTGGTGCTCACCCAGCTCTGCTCTGGCTGTGCTCTGCCCTCCATGTCCAGTTCAGGCCATTTCTTGTGAGTGTTTGCTATCCCTGGCTTGTTTCTTAAGATGCCAAAGCCATCTCTTTGGCTTTAGCATCTCAAAGATTGCCTTTCCTCTCCAGATGTTTGCTGTTGTGGTTCCTGATAGGGTGTTTTGGGTAAACCAGACAGATGTTTTGTGCACAGCTTAATTCTTTGGCACAATGCCCCTGGAGCCAGCTTTGTTGGGAAGGAAAATAAATGGGGCTGTCTCCTCAGCCTTTTCTATCCTATCTTCTTACTTTTTCAAATGGCTATTTTTCTTTATTTAATCTACTAACATGAAGGCTGGTCATCAGAGAAATACCAAGAAACAACATTGATGGATTCAACAGATTTTAGTAGTTCACAATAATACACATTTTTTAAGCTTTCCAGTGGACTAGCTAAGCAGTGTTTTCCATAATTAAACAGGATACAAAGTAGTAAACTGAACAAGCCTTCAACAAAAGTTTCTTTGACAAAAGATATTTTTGAAATGCTTAAAAAAGCTTCTAAAATTCTATTTGTTTATAAGCATGCCCTTCAGTGTACAGACAAAATACTACAATATGATTCCCTTATCTTTTTCTCAGTAGAAGGTAATATCTAATTTCAGCATAGGAGTTGCGTTTTACAGAGCATCATTTAAATATCCATGTAAGCATTAAGCTAGATTAGCTGTAAAAATATGTAATGTGGACTAGCTAAGCAGTGTTTGTTTTTCATAATTAAACAGCATACAAAGTAGTAAACTGAACAAGCCTTCAACAAAAGTTTCTTTGACAAAAGATATTTTTGAAATGCTTAAAAAAGCTTCTAAAATTCTATTTGTTTATAAGCATGCCCTTCAGTGTACAGACAAAATACTACAATATGATTCCCTTATCTTTTTCTCAGTAGAAGGTAATATCTAATTTCAGCATAGGAGTTGCGTTTTACAGAGCATCATTTAAATATCCATGTAAGCATTAAGCTAGATTAGCTGTAAAAATATGTAATGTGGACTAGCTAAGCAGTGTTTGTTTTTCATAATTAAACAGCATACAAAGTAGTAAACTGAACAAGCCTTCAACAAAAGTTTCTTTGACAAAATATATTTTTGAAATGCTTAAAAAAGCTTCTAAAATTCTATTTGTTTATAAGCATGCCCTTCAGTGTACAGACAAAATACTACAATATGATTCCCTTATCTTTTTCTCAGTAGAAGGTAATATCTAATTTCAGCATAGGAGTTGCGTTTTACAGAGCATCATTTAAATATCCATGTAAGCATTAAGCTAGATTAGCTGTAAAAATATGTAATATGTATTATTATAGTTCTCCAAGCATGCTCTCTGTTAGTAAATGAACAAATGAACAATCGTTGTCTGCAGTTTCTACGTTATGACCAGAAAGTGATACCACCTGTCTTCCATCTGGTCATAATATCTACCTTCAAATGAAGACCACACAACAAGAAAAATTTTGAGAGTCTGTTGAAACATCCTTGGTTTGGGGGATTTTTTGGTATGTAGGATTTTTGTGAGCTTTAGCTTGAGATGGAAAGTTGTAGCCCAACTAATGCACTCTGATATTCTTCATTGCTGGGATCCAAAGCAATGGCATTCTTATAGCATTCAATCGCTTCTTGTTTCTTACCATTTAGGTTATGAATGAGTGCAAGTGTACCAATATCTGTGGCATCTCCTAAACCGCTCTCAATTTTCTTTTTTAGCAATGTCTCCGCAGCGTCACTGCACCTTTTTCTTACATTGGAATCTTTTTCAATTTTCAGACATTCTATGTAATACTTAATGGCTTTCGATTCTGACTTCATGTGAAAACGCTGAAAATTGCCATAATTGAAGTAAATATCTTGTTTGTCTTCACAGGGTAGATCATTTCTCTGAAGCACTTCCTGAAATATCTCTTCTGCTTCTTCATACCTCTTGCCTAGTGCATATGCGTTTGCTAGGTCACTATAGGCAGTAAAAAATACTGGCTTTTTGTCTATCACTGTTTTAAAATGAGAAATGGCAAGCTGGATGAGATTCTCCACTTCCTCTTCAGGTGTGCATCTTGCCTGTTTCAACTTATTTATCTTGTATTTGTAGCAGAGTCCTAGTTGGTGATGCAGAACGATAGAGTTTGGTGTCAGTGCTAGGGCCTTCAACAAAATCTCCACTGCCTTGTTCACTTTTCCTTTCTTTCTGTAAAACATAGCAGCATGTCTCAGGAAAACAGGGAAGTCAGGGGTTCTCTGCAGTCCTTCTTCAATGTACCTCTCCCCTTCCTCAGCTTGGTTTAATCGCTGAAGTTTCAATGCAAGCAATCCCAGAACGATTGTGTTCTCTGGATTCAGTTCCACTGCGCGCCTCAGGGCCTCGAGGCAGGGTGTCCTCTCGTCCCCGTACCTCTCAGCACAGTCCTCCAAGCGGTACATCGCTATTGCATAGCCAGCGTTAAAATCTCTGTTATCGGGATCACTCTGCAGAGCAGTTTCAAAGCAATGCTTTGCCCTCTCGAAGTAATTCCTGCCAAAACGTAGTAATGCCCATCCTTTCTCAGCATAGATCTCTGGAAGCTGAATCTTCCCATCGGCAGTACATGAAAGCTTTTTGCAGCTGTTTTCCACTTTGCTTACGTAAGTTTGAGCTTCTTCATATCTCTGCATGTGGTAATAGACCCAGGCATAGTTCGCCCAGGTAACAAGACTCCTCCTGGCAATTTCATCTGGATGACGTTTTTGGATAGCTTCTTCAGCTTTTCTGAGATTTCTCAGGGCTTCCTCATTTGAATTCTTTAGGTGACATACATAGGAGAGTATATTATAATCTTTAATGTTGTATTCTGCAACAAACTTGATATGATCAAGTATTGTTTCCTCTAGGGCCTCAAGACCTACATCCTTCTCCAGCAAAGCCCATGTAAAATGACATTCTAACTGCAGCAGGGAAGTCTTCAAGGAATCCTTGGAAATGGTACTAGAAGAAATCAAAGAAAAAGTTGTTTATACCCCATTTGCTTTTTGCTATTCTTGTTTTTAAACCAGGCATGATGTACTTCAAAGGCAAGCAATACTTCACTTGGTGCCCTAAATCCACAATACTTCAAACAAGCCAAAGCTGTTGGGAGCCCTAGGTCCAAAATGCTAAATATTGATTTTAGTAATTCTTCTTGCCAGTGTATGAGGCCACCCCTTACATAGGAACAGATGTTGCTATGGATGTTAAAGTGGAGGGCTGGTCTCTGTAGTAAAGCTGCCACACCCTCAGGTCTCAGGAACATACTTCCTGTGCTGGGAACAATTGCTGAAGGCTACCCAAAAGATATAATCTCATAAGATTCCCTTAAACTAAATCACAAAAGAATGTGATTTAGTATTTACTAAATCACAAAAGAATGTGATTTAGTATTTTTCCTAAACCTTTGTACATGTTATGGTTTGTATTATAAATTTAGCTTTGATTTTCCTGCATTTTTAAATTCTTGCATGTTAGATCATGGCACCATTCTTATGTAATGGTTGTACTGATTATATGGTTAATATATCCAGGAGTTGGGTCCCAGATCTCACCAGCCTCTCCAGTGGCTGGCACCTGGATGTACAGTCCTTGAGTATGCAACCCCATTCCACTTGGTACAAACCACTCACTCACTAACCCTGTGACTCCTCAGGTACTTGCTCTGGACATCCAGTTAGGGAGCTTCTCTCTCTCCCCAGGTGCCTCACTCCTAGACACAGACACTCACACACCCTTATTAACCACCACCCTGGTGACATTCAGCTGGTCCTTAATACCGCTTTATCCCTGGTATGGTTTAAGCCCAGCTGGCAACTAAGCATGATGCTSCTGCTCACTCATCTCCCCCTACCCGCCTCTGGTGGAATGGGGAGGAGAATCAAAAGTAAAAATTGTCTTAGGTTTTTGATGGTTTTGCACCCTGAGTGTTAATGATAGAGTTTGAAGGAGAGTTGGAGTTTGTGCAGTTGTTTTGCAAGGTTGTTTATTCTAAAGTTTATCTCTAAAAGTTCTCTCTGTCCAGCGAGAGGTTTGCAGACAGCCAGAGAAGCAGGATTTGACCCTCCTACAATGGCACGTGAACTTTTATAACCTAAACTACATTAACAATGTTTTCCTTTAAGTACCAATAACTATAACCCACATTAGACAGTGAAATATTATCATAACCCAATCAAGAAAAGGCCACCACCACTGCAAAGATGGAGGGGAAGAAGAAGCAGGAAAAGATTACTAACACACCCACTTCCCTCCATCTTTGCCCCATTTTACCATAATAGCAAAATCTAAAATTTCTAATTTTTCACCCTGTGACCTAACAAAAATCATACCAATCAAACCCATGTGGACTGCATTTCCTCTTTTAAACGTGGCAGTGTTTTCCAGGGAGTTAAATCAAAGGAATAGGTATTTTTGTCTCTTTTGGCTCTGACCCCCGGGGTCCCGAGCCTCCAGGGACTCCCAAAGGGGAAACCCTGTTTCCCACAAAATTGTAGGTTAAGATCAGAATTTAGTATTTTTAATAACTAGGACAAAATAAAATATAATAATAGTATATACTAATAATGAAAGGAAAAAATAAAACTCAAAGAAAAACAAGTGGTGCACAGTACAATTGCTTACTACCTGCCACCCGATGCCAGACTCTGTCCCTGCACCCCAATCAGCCCTCTTCCAGGTAACTCCCACTGTTTATATTCAGGGCATGATGCTCTCTGGTGTGGTATATGCCTTTGGCCAGCTCAGATCACCTGTTCCACGTGTGCTCTCTCCAGCTTTTTTTGTGCACCTCCTCACTGGCAGAGCATGAGACACAAAAAAAAGTCTTTGACTAGGTGTCATAGGTTTGTCTTGGCACTATGTTAGTGTACTTATGAATATATATATATTTCCTAATAACTACTGTGGGATGTGAATAAGRACAGAGTAGAGTAGGCTTAAACTTTGAGGACAGAACCAAACTTTATTAAACTACAGACTAACAGAAATGAAAATTTTCTATAACATTTCTTCTCCTCTTCCCCCGGTTTTCACCTTTCCACACTCAGACTTATACACTTACTCATTCCCTTCTATTTTACTTGCTTTACACCACTCAAAAAAACTAATCTTTAATTCAGTAAGGGAGAGAGAAGTCTCTCTTGCACTATAGACCTCCCCACAGGAATACACAGGTCCACCCTCCCGTGCTTCTATGTTACTTATAGCACTACCCTAAGAAGAAGTCTGCTAGGGTAACACTCTCCTTTCCATGTTTAGTGCTCTCACTACTGTCTATGGACTAAAACTGCATATAGAGCCCTTTAAAGATGCTTAGCCAAATACTAAAAACTTAACTACTTCAGTCTCCCCCATTTTCCCCTAGAGCCAAGGGTTCTAAGAACACAGATCTTCATCCTTGAAGACAGAAGGTACTACTACACCCTCCTCTTCTCGTTTATACTACTCCTCCCATGGCAGTCACTGCCACAGTCTTTTGGCTCAAGCGAACGGCATCTGTCCAAACACAGACCAGGAGAATTCAAGTTCATCTGTAGCTAATATTATGCAAGAAAAGTCTAGCTTCAAAGCTACTCCTCTTCATCTTTGCCCATCTGGGATTCTTTTCATCTTCCTTTAACATCTTAGTCCCAAGTTGTCTCTCTCTCTCTTAAACCACCAACCAAAAGAAATCAATGTCTAAAAAAAGTTCCTTTCTGCTTAAGAAAAAGTTAAAAGTCCTCAGCTCCCAGCCAGGCAGCAAAATTGGCACATCCTCCACAGCTGAGCACTCTCTCTGTCCGCCCGGCTCCCCCTCTCCGCTGCTAGCTGCTTTCAAAGTACTGATGTCTCCCTGGGGGGTGGGGGTAGAGAGGAAGAGGAACAGAAAGCACCTCCACCCTTCCCTCTTTAAATGGGACTCTAACGTAGCTCTTCCCCCCGCTTCCCCCCCGGGGATGTGTGCTTACCTTGAGAAACCAGAGAGAGAGAGCCCCCCGGAAACTCTTGCTTTTTAACTCCTTATATTCTCAGAGGCATGTCTAACCTCTCTCACTACTTCTTAGAGACTAAAACGTCTTAAGAAACTCATTTCTCCCTCAAACCACAACACTACGATAAACAAAACTACGAACAAAATGTGGGTTTGTTATCCACACAATTGGCATAATGAACCCAAAACACTGTACCTGCTACTGAGAAGAAAATAACTCTATACCAGATGAAATCAGGACAATCCCAGTCCATCTTTCAACAGCTTTTTCTTCCCAAACGGGGCCTGGGAGCCACCAGGGCAGGTGTTATTTGGATTTCCCCTGCTGCCATTGCCTACCTGTGTCCCTTTTTGGGTGCACAGACTGGCCTTTGTCACACAATCAAGGGGACACTTCTACAACACAGAGATGACATTTTAGTCCACTTCRTGCTTTCCCTTAATTAAAGAAGGAATGACACACAATTCCATTACTGAGACTTCTCAGTCAAATCCTCCTTTCTTACAAAGACTTTCTTGTTGTCCCGCCTGTAACAGCTGGCAGGTCTAACAGCCTGTGGGGCACAGCAGGTGCTGCTGCTCAACTCKACAATCAAGCCTTTTGGGTAAAAAAAAGACTGAGTGGAAAGATTGCAAAATTATAAGGAGGCAAATCAAGAGGGAATGTCACAGTTTTGACAGATGGATTGCACCTCTTTGGCTGGGCACCAGCTGCACCTACTGCAGCCTAGATTTCATCCCCCACACTGCATGCACAAAATTCTTCTGACTTTCTGTTCTAYTCACAGAGACTGAACCTCATTGGAGAAGCAATAACATGACAACATCAAGAGCATCCTTTTTTTTCTTTTTATTCTCTAAATATTCTGTAAAATATTTTCTGTTATTTGGATGCTTGAAGTCCCTCACTGCTTATATTTATGTAAACAATAAGCATTTTTTCCCTGTGGCATAGAGAAAAAAGCATCTTTCAGAGACTGGATTTCTTACTTACCTCATGGTTTTCCTTCTCTGCTCACTTGTCTTCAGGGAGCCTCAAAGCCAAAGGAGTGCTGCCCACTATTGTTGTGCCTTCCATTTTATTTGGTCCAGCCCTCACATGATCTGTGATGAAACTACTTTGAAAGAGAAAGCAAAAGTTAGCTTTTCCCTGGSTTTGCCAAAGCAGAAGAGTCAGTCTGCAGAATCGAAACTGTTGCTGCTCTTTTTCAGCTTGGCTCTGTGCCACATATTACTTTGTGTTGTGGAGAATGTGGCAGCAGCTCCTAGTGCTCCCAGCGTCTATTATGTTCAAAGGCAGACATCCATGATAAGGAGAATATTTCAGGCTGCTGTGGGCTGACATGGTTATGATGCATAGGGTGGGGAAGGATCATTTGCCCCTTGTGCCTCTGCTGATGCATCTTTGCACAATTCTCTGCCATGCTGTAGGCTCCTGTTTTATTGGTGTTGTGTCACCCATGTAACACACAAACAAACAAACCCTTATCTCCCCTSTCTGCACTCCTTCATCCCATACCTCCATACCACGAGGTCTCTGCTGCTGTGCCAGGCCTGTGTTTTTCTGCACTATGCCATTGTCTGAGAGCACCAAATATCCCATCTACAGGAAATGTTTGTTGCTGCTCTCTACATAAATCCATGACTATCCTTTTGCAAACCAAATGAGATAGAGGCAGTCAGTTTGAGAAGCTGCTGTCACAGTTGTGCCAAGGCAAACAAAGCTGCAGGCAGGTCAGGACAAGGTCAAACTGGGCAGACCTGGCAAGCCTTGGTCCCAAAGCCATGCAAAGCTGCTGCAAAGCTTACAGCCTGATGCTGGCAAGAGCCTGCTACAGGCTACACACRCGGCAACAGAGATGGGAATGTCCTGGGAACTGCAGCATCTATCARCAACTCACTGATGCTTAGTTTAAAAAAATAAAAAATGTTCTRCAAAATTGACTTTGGGGGTAACAAAGACAACCAAGAAATAGATTGTAACATATAAAAATGGCACTATATATAGTAAATTCAGATGTAACATGAAGCTGCAGACCAGGGAAGAGAAAAAAAGGTGTAAAAGTGTGTTTGCAAACTTATTAAAATGACTCAAATTGGATCCAGTGAGAGGAAGAAGAAACCACAATCATCAACCACTTTGCATGACAGCAAAGATGTTAGTATCTGGTAACTGTTCTTTTCCCTCCTTTTCTTCTTCCCTTCTTTTCCCTCCTTTCCTTCTTCCACCCTTTCCCTCCTTTAAAAAAATCCAACAAACSAGACTTACATATTAGAACTTCTGCTTTCTACAAGAATTTGGAGAGCCTTAGTAGCACACACACCCCTTGTGTCTTATTTAAGTGTCTGTTTGTGTGCTTGTGTGTTTGTATGTTTGTGTGGAGGGATTGTTGGAGCTGATGTTTCAGAGCTCAAGATAAAGGTTAGTACAGCTACTACTCTGAGTAGCATTCAAGATTCTAGCAACCAGGTATTTTATAGGTGATGAAAAGAGGCAGTGGATTGAGCAGGAAAAGGATTAGGGTATTTACACAAGTCTATTTTATGGAAAATAAAGATTGTGGGTAGTTACAGAAAAGAAAGTGCTTGTAAGGTTATTGCAAGGCCAAAACCAAATGCGGACACTAATAATTTACTATGCTGCTAAGTATCTGGGTTTCTTGTCTCTGCTTCTGTCCCAGGCATCTGTTTTCCTTGGTACACTGCTTGGTACATAYAGGAAAATGCAGCTATCTTCCTTCCGAAATGCAGAACTTTGCCCTAGTTCCCATATTTTTTTTACTAATTTAGTTGCATCTAAATGCTATGGTTTGACATAAATGCCTATTAAACAAAGAAAATGCAGGAAAGTGCTTAAATTAGAATAAGTAACAGTTATGCAATGCCTTTCTGCAGCCATCTCTGTAACTTGCTGGGCACTGCATAGGAAAATTCAGAAATCTTTCTGTGGCTCTACTGCTTTCACTTCAGTGCTGTAGCTGGGCTGGCTGCTCTCAGGGAGAGCTGCACTGCATAGCAGCAAATGCAGGAGCTTCTGGGAAAACATGCCTGGAAATGGGCTGGGAACAACAAACGCATTCATATTTAATAAAGAGTCTTTGTTTACTTCAGTGATCTGTACATACAGAAGGATAGGAAATGTCTTCAAACRTATCTACACATTTTATGAGAGAAAATTCATATCTGGACATTTCCTTGGAGCTGAAATGGATACATGCTAACAGAGAATTCCCCCCAAAAGCATTAGGTCAGCCAAACAATTGCCTGAAATGCAGTTTTCCTTTTTAAAAATAATGTAAATGAACAATACCATAGTAAATTACAGGGTCCCTTGACATATCCTATTTTATACTGGTTTYCATTTAGCCTAGGTTAGCATATAATTACTATGTTTGACAGCAGCAATTTTATGATTTGGGTTTTCCCTTGACAGGGAAGAGTAACCTGTAATTAATTTGATAAAAAACTTGGGAATTACTGAGCAATAACCGACCCACACCAAGTTCTTTAAAATCAGTTTTAAGAAATGGCATCCAGGAACGCAAAGGGTCATATAGGATCTCTGTATCTAGTGGTATATCCACATATCAAAACAMTTGGATGGTATGAAAATTCAATGATTTTTCAATTAAAACCWTAATGCTTTATAAATAAACAGAAACRTTTCTGTTCTTGACACCCCTTCCTCTAGCGCTGYGTATTTARYATCAGTTTTCTGTATTATTGTATGGATATCACTATGGGTCTGGCAAAGTAGCACGAATATTTATTTTAAAGGATTGAATTTTGTCCAAGTTTTTGCAAGCCCGGTCACACATTCCCTGACCACAGACACGCTTCTCTAGGAAATCATAGCTGTGTAATGCAGTGCCTGCAAATCAGTTGCTGCAGAGCATGAAGATGAAACAGGTTTCCAGGAAGCTTTCATGGTAACCCTGCACGCAACTTAAGCCCATTTGTATACGGTTTGATATGTTTGGACAACGCTCGAAGAGGACGGATGGGTGTGTGTAAGAGCAGCGGTGACTGTGTCAGCGCCGCAGGGCCCTTTGGCGGGGCGGGCGGTGCCCGGGCGCAGGTGTCCGGTACCGGCGGCACCCGCGGATGCTCGCTGCGGCCGCGGGGAGCGCCGGGCGGGCACCGCCGCCCCCTCGCCGCTACTGCTGCCGCTTTCTGCGCGGAGCCCGCTGCGGAACACGAGGCACGGCCCCGCAGGGCGGCACTGTGCGGGCTCCGGAGGCTCCGGAGGCTCCGGAGGCGGAGCAGATGCAGAAGACGAGGGGGGCAGGGAAGCACATCCACGGGCGCCGTTCTGGAGGCTGCAAGGCTTCTGGAAATGGATGCCGGGGGGCGGGAGGATTCACACAGCATTGCTGCGGAAGCGCTGAATCACGCCGCGCCGGGCGGCCCAAGGCCRCGGCAGCGCCGATAGGGCCGTGCCGTGTGGGCTGAGCGCGGCCCGGCGGCTCCGCCTCCGCCTCTCCCTGCGCGCCGCGGCCCCGGGGCCACGCCCGGCCCGGCCCGGCCGCTGCCCCCGCCCCTGTCACCAGGGGCTGGCACAAAAGCCTCCACCGGGCCCGCTCGCAGCCGCCGTAGCGGCGGGTTCTGTTTCGCCGCCGTGTCCCGGCTYCTTCTGGCAGGACGAGGATGCGGGGCCTGGTGGTCGCTGCTTTCCTGCTGCAGAGCATCGCCGGCTCGGGCGCGTTCGCCGCGGGCAGGAGGAATGTGGACCCCGAGACGAACATGAACATCGTGAGTGGTGCGGCCGCGGGGAGCAGTGCCCGAGCTGCCTGCGGGGCGAGGAGCGGGGCAGGGGAGGCTGGGTGAGCGGGGCAGCCCCTGGGACAGCTGGGCAGCCCCTGGGCGAGCGGGGCAGCCGCGGTGACAGCCCCGGCGGCTTCAGCCACCTGCCAGTGGCCAGCCCGCTGCTGCAGCCGCTCACAGCCAGGGCTTACACGTCCTCCTTCTCTACGCCTCCTTCCAGATCCGTCTTGGTCCGCTGTTGCTTRTATCTGAGCCCTCTCTCACAATTTTTCTGACCCAGACCTGTGGAGTTTTCCTAGCGGCCCTTTGCGACAGCCTTTCGGAACCGCTATAAAAGCGGATGTTCGTGAAGAACGGTGGAATTCCAAGCACCGTGCTCCTGTGTTCTTACCCACGACTGCTTTTCTCCCCATTTTGGATTTATTCTCTTAACTTTGTTCTCCTTTTGCCGCAGTAGCTAACTCCTGAAATATTTCCTGTTGGTAGCYGGTATTAGTTGCTCTTTCCTCTGCCCTGTGTAAACTGTGCCAGTTTTTCACATGTGTGAGAACATGCTTCACGGGAGAAATGCTTAAGGTATATAAGAAGTGCTTGGATCATGTAAATACAGTTTAAAGGACTGAAAATGGTAATTTAGTCTAAGGCTAATAGCATTRGAWTAGCACTTAGCCTAAAAATAATTYTKGAATKTTAATGTCACTGTGAATAATTAAAGGCATATTTAGAAGAAATAGCATGCTTAATTAAATKCTTCTCCTCTTCCTTGCCCAGCGGTCTAAGAGAAGAACTCTGATCATGTCTTGCAGTCCTTAGATTTTCTCAAGGCAYGGTTGGTGTCATAAAACCAATAGCATAGCAAGTTATGCCCTAGTTGAGCTGCATCAAAATAAAATAACATAAAGCTCAAGACATAAGAAATGAGAGATTAAACCTAATGATAAAATCATAGCATTAAACAGGTGTGGGGATTTTTATTATTAYTTTCCTGTTTGCTTTGACAGCAAAGTCACTTTAAAGCTCTGCCCTGGGCATAAGGTTTGAGGAGAAAGGTAATAAATAGCACATCCTTCTCTCCTTCTATATGCTGCAGTGGTGCCAGTGACTTTCTTCTGTTCTCATGTGTTCTTACTTGTTTTCTTGAGAGCAGACAGTTTGAAGTTTTGTCTGAGAAATCTGCATCTTGGTGTTYTGTCCTGTTACCATAATCTCCTTTTCAACACTTCATCTTCCTTCTCGCTGTAAGCACCATGAGGCTGGGACAGTCTAGGGAGTCCTTGCAGGTTCCTAGGATTCAGTCTGGCTAGTTCCTGAGTCTGCACTGGGATGTCTTATTAAGAAATTCTGCCTGATAGGCAGATGGCACATTACTACCACACCCTTTAATTCCACATTCCAGTCTTCAGAAGAAACCCAGGTACTTTGCATGTGTTCCTGGAYTGAGGAGCCTGGCAGTCTGGTTCCAAGATGGTTTCTTCTCTCCTCAGAGTGAAATTATTACCTTCAGAGGATACCCTAGTGAGGAATATGAAGTGACAACAGAAGATGGATATATTCTTTCCATTAATAGAATACCTTATGGAAGGAAAGGCCGTGAAGGGAGCAAAGGTAAGATTTATGTCTGTTTGGAAAAAGAAATGATGAAAATGAAAAAGCTGTCTTTGATTTATAAAACTTTTGTTCCTGTAATAATCCAGAAGAAAATTAAGGACTGTTGTGGTTTAAGACCATGGAGGAGATGCAGGGGKTGTACAGCTGAGCAGGTGGGGGACAGAGAGAATAGTGGTAATGTAAGCTCAAACTTACAAGGGAGCAACATGGGCAAAGGCTTTTGTGAGACTGAATGATAGAAAGCTTTAAAATGAGACAGATGTGGGAGAAGAGAGACACATACCTTTTGACTTGCTRTCCTTATACACTGCATATGGAATTAACAGTGTCTGTGCAGTGGCTGAATTTGTTATCACTCTTGTCACCATCCCTTATAAAAGTTCCTACAGGCATTTATATAACAGCAGACCATTTGCATAGAAGTTGCATATTCTAAGGATTGCCTCAGAATACTTTGGACTGAAAAAATCCTAGGATTACAGGTAAAAACATGAAACTCACAAAAGAAATTTATGATTGTCCTATAGCCTTGGGTGTGAACGAGACCTGTAGAAAAACCCTCTCCCCTCTCAAAGGCCAAGCAACAGCCTTCCAGAGCTTATCTGTTGGATTTGTATGAGTTAGGATGTTTGCACTGTCTGTTGTCTTTCACAAGGAGTGTGTAAAGATCAGTGCATGGATGAGCCCTGTCAAAACTGGCAGGTGTCTTTGTATTTAATGCCAGAGAAGCCCACAGGAAAAAGGCTGCCTTTGTACCTGCTGATTTTGTTGAATTCTTCATTGATGACATAAGTAAACAGAAGTTTCCTGACTTCTGGAATTCTCCACATACCCCTTGCCACACCCTCGACCCCAAGTTCATGTTTTGCAGAGTGCTTTAATTTGAGAAAACAAGGATTACTGACCACATTTGAGGAAGTGTGAGCTCCTGGGAGAATGAAGATTTCAAAGTTCATGTTGATTTTAAGTTTTTATAGACTTGGTATCTTCTCAGAAAGATACCAATGATGTGTTACTGCTGACTTAGCATATATATGCCGTATTTTTCTTTTGCAATRCCTGCTAATGTGAATAGGATTCCTTGGAATTATGCATCACATGATATTTTGGAACAAACCCCACAGTTCTTGAGGGAAGAAAAAAAAGGAAATGTACAGAGGATCTAAAAGCAGAACATCAAGAGTTTTTGGTTTTATCAGTAAAAAACCTAAAACAACTGCATAGCATGGGTAAGAAGGGCGTGGAAGTAAATCTGTCTTCAGCTTTACTGTAGTCTGTAGTGAAGAGAACAAAATGTTCTATGCAGAAAGGGTAGTTTAAGGACCCACYTTTTTTATTCCCCCTCTGGGGTTTTTAGGATCATAGGTGATAGAAAGTCATTATTATCTAAGCCAGTTTGTCATATGATTGTGCAATTCACGTGGAAATCTGGTGACTCTTGGTAAAGTGAAAAAGGAACTGGCAGAAATTGGAGRTTAACATGAGAACAGAATTAAAGCAGTAAGGCAATTAAACACTTTTCCCCTTCCAATGTTACGAAACAGGCTTGAGGAGAGCCTGTTCTTCAAAAAATTCAGAAGTTGGTTGACCTGAGTTTAGCAAAAGGGAAGTAGGTATCAGTGGTAAGTGGAACATTACTGAAAACAAATTCAATGTGAGGCTTGACAATCCTGTTTATAAGACAATGAAGTATTAGTGCAGCAGAGTAAGCAGTTACGTTGAACTGTACTGTCTCCAGTGCCAGCTGGGCACTGCTGGACACTTKCTCTGCTTGCCTGAACAGTATGCCATATGGGTTTTTTAGCAAAGAGGGGAAAGCAGGCACTCAAAAGGTTCCTTGCCAYAAGTATAAAGATTTCCAGAGAACGGGAGTATTGTTAGTTGGAATTTGACGCTTGCAGCAAACATTTATGSACATGACCTGCAATGGATGATATAGGTGACTGAAAGTTGTGATTTATCTGTTTCTGCTAAAAGATCCMAGTCTGAATTATGAATGGAGGAAGTACTGTGTCAGTCTGTATCATAGCAGAGTGATGTGTCACTGGAGGAGGTAAATTCCTGAGTAATCTCTGGCATTGAGCTAGTTATCATGTTACTTGTTTTCAGTTTTCAGAGCAGAAGTCAAAACACCTGTGCTACTGTGAGAACCASAGACAGGTCTTTGTAGTTTCTGAAGGCCTTGTTTTTCCTAAGGGATTCGATATTAATTGATTTTCTTTGTGTAGAAGCARGAACATTCAATTTTAAAATCTGTATTCCACATAAAGGTGCCATTTCCCTTTTCAGGATGGCCAAGTCAAGAGAGACTTCYTACATTCTACCTGGGTCTTAACTGTGGTTCTTATAACTAAATTAAGGGGATGTAGTCAGAAACACAGATTCCTTTGTTGGTTACTGAACTGCTCTTCAGGTTTTGCTAGAGCTTTGGTGATGGAAGGGTGTTGCACAGAGATAATATCAGTACCAGTTGCAGAGATTTCCACAGCTCAGCACAGTGGTTTGGCATTGCTTTGTCAGTAGCACATATGTGGGAATGCCTTGCCCAGGTTTGGGGGCAGGGCAAAGTTCGTAAGTATTAAAACTGCCACTRTGTTTGGACCACTTTTCTGAGTATGTGAGCTTGACACAGTTGTAAGGGGTTCCTATACTTTTATTGTAGCTCCTGCTTTTCTCACACTTACTGCATACTTGTCTGTTTGAGCTTCAAGTTATGAAACCAAGGAGTTGCTAGTTTAAAATTCTTGATGATAAAAGTAGCTTTTGGTGAAAAAGCATGTGATTTCATGGCACTGTGACCATTACACAAATACCTATTCTTAGTAGATTAAGTCAAGTAGATTAAATACTCAAGTGCAAATCTAAAAAAGATTTGCAATCTTTCAATAGCTCACTTGAATTATTCTTAGGTATGCAATGCCAAATGAACAGGAATCTATCAGAAACACTTTCTTTTTCAGGTCCAAGGCCTGCTGTGTTTCTGCAGCATGGTTTGCTTGCAGATGCCAGCAACTGGATCACAAACTTGGATTACAACAGCCTTGGCTTTATGCTGGCAGATGCTGGCTATGATGTATGGCTGGGAAACAGCAGAGGGAACACCTGGTCCAGGAAACACACACACTTCACAGTGAAGCAGGAAGAATTCTGGATTTTCAGGTATCCTTGTTTTGCTATCAGTCACACTGTGAACTGGCAGGATATTTTTTTTCTGTTTACATGTGTTCTTACACATGTAGGGACAGTAAAGGGTAYAGTGTGCTGAAACTCATAGGTGGTCAGAAGAAAACTGAAAACTCAATGATCAGRGTTCTGGTTCATCCAAAAGAAACTTTTTTTTTATGTCTACACAACTGATCTGTGCAGGAAAGCTCTGTGCTTTTCACTGATCTATTACATAACTGACTTTCTGTCTTTGCTTTGTAGCTTTGATGAAATGGCTAAGTATGAYATTCCAGCCTCAGTGGACTTTATTTTGAAGAAAACTGGCCAGGAACAAGTATTTTATGTTGGCCATTCACAGGGCACCACGATGGGTATGTGGAGAGATGCATTTATTAGAATATATTGTGTTTGAGTTATTAAATTCCACATAAGTGCTTAAGTGATTAAAAACTAGAGCTCTTGAAAACTGCTGCTTTTGGTTTTTTGTGGCTTTCTGGAATATTTTTCAGCATTAAAATGGAAAGACTTAATCTTTCTGTGTTGATTTAAAAGTGGAAAGCTGTTGGAATGATATTGAAGTTCCAGATAGCTGGAAGTACAGCTTCTATTAAAAAAAATTTGATGAATTACACATAATAAAATTAGACTCATCAGACACAGAGAATAAATATTCCCATTTCCAGAATATTTTGCTGCATGTAAGGCCTGGCTCATGTGCTTTAGACCTTGTAGTAGAAAGAGCTAGGCATGTTGGGTTGGTAAGCACTAAATTGCTTTCTGGAAGAAAGAAAGTCTTCTGAATTACTGCATTTAATTTTGGATTTGTAGTAACTAGGCTAATTTACATTATTTAACCTAATCCTAGATACTGCTGTCAAACTATTAATTTAAAAATACTTTTGCACACTTTCTCATAGCTTTTTGTAGAATTTCTGCCAGGTAAAAATCTTATCTAACTTGTGTCAGTGAGGTTTTTTAATTGTTCTTATATTATTTACAGCTTTTATTGCTTTTTCAACTTTGCCACAGCTGGCTAAGAAAATCAAAATGTTCTTTGCCTTGGCACCGGTAGCTACAGTCAAGTTTGCCACTAGCCCTCTGGTAAAATTGGGATTGTTTCCTGACATGCTGCTCAAGGTTTGTATTTGAGTGTAAATGTTTCAAGCTAAATGAGGTGCCCCTCTCTATCTGAAAAGAGCATAGCAAGGAATGTTAATAACTGTGGATTAGAGRGTAACATATGACAAGGATTCTGGGTCAGTTTTATCATAATGATGCTACTKAAGTCAGCAGTGTCTTCTGTAGCTTTATTACTGCCTGGTGAGAAAATTTGCATCAGTTTAAAGTAGTATTTTACAATTATAGCTTAATGGAATAAAATTGTTTTTCCATTTACATCTTTCTGGAATTTCAGCTAGGGAAATCATATGATTAACTAGTCACTGTGTTTTAGAAGAGTTGTATATACAGAATACAGTTCACGAGTTGTCATGAACTTTAACGGATTTGTTTCATAATCAGCCATTTAGTATTGGAAGAGGGTCCTTCAGAGAGTGATTAAGAGCAACAGCTTTATTTARATGCTCTGAATCATCCTCTGGAGGAGTTTACCTCTTCCCCATTAACATCAAGGGGAATGAGGCAGRCTGCAGTAAATGCCTGAAGTCAGGCATTGTGAACACCCTGCTGTGTGTCATTTTTATCCATCACTTTTCTTTCCACCACCCRTGGAGATTCCCACACAGAGCTGTTTGTTCTGTGACATAAACCCACTTCTGATCTAGCTTAAAATTGATTTACAATCTGTAGTACAAGTTCCTTGCTCCAAAGGCAGTTAACATAAAAGCAACACTAATCATTGTGATCTCCTATTCCTTTCATCATGAACTTTGTCTAAGGAGGCTAGCTGCTGATCAGTGCCTTGGCCAGATGTTCATGTTGTGCTGAAGAATTTGATTCTCATGGTGACTTGCAAAAAACTGGAGTGCAGGGAGAACCTGACAGTGACAAACCCATGGGTCAGTCATATCTTTAAACAGCTGTGTCACATTTAAGGATGTTTTCAGTGGGACATTTTAAAAGTCCTTGAATATTTTAAAAATACCCTTCAGGAGGAAGTGGTCACCACATCTCATGCAACTTGTTTTTCTCTCATGATTTGAAGAGAGGAAGTTGCAAGTACAAAGCCATTTAAAATTAGCAGGCAAAGCTTAACATACTTTAGCCTTAAACAATCTGATGACAAAAAGCTGTACAGTATAACTGTAAGTTATTGAATTTAAAATTAATTTGATTTTGAGGTTAGGTTTGAAATTCTTGCAAGATTTTCCCAGTTCCCATGTACTTTTTGTGGGGTTAATGGACTGCACCATTTGCAGCAGAGCCCTAACCATGCCAGCACTGATAAGGAGATCAATGATTTTCATATGACACACCTGTCACCAGTGCAAATGCAAACAATTACCTCAAGARTGTTGTAGTATAAAAACTGAAAATAGGTCATTCTGTGCAATAACATGTTTGTCCTGTGTGTTTGTTATTTTGTAGGACATGTTTGGAAAGAAACAATTCCTCCCTCAGAATTCCCTGCTGAAGTGGCTTGCTACCCATGTTTGCACYCACAGAATACTCGATGACCTTTGTGGCAACCTGTTCTTTCTTCTGTGTGGTTTTAATGAGAGAAACTTGAATATGGTGTGTTCTAGTGCCTTTCTTTAATAGCTAAGTTATTGTGAACTCTTAAGACAGTTTTGAYACTTAAGGGGTACCATTATTAGGTTTAAAATTCAGTTCTGTTGTTCAGTGTAATTAATCCCTCAAATGTTTTAAGTTCTTATCTGTGTGTATGGCTSCAGTTAACTTTTGTTTATAACAAAATGGAACAGTTTGTTAGTTGTTCAGGAAGCAGCAATGSGTAGAACTGATGCACTGTGAGGAAAAGTAAACCATGTTAATGATCTCTCTTGYTGCAGAGCCGAGTGGATGTGTATTCAACACACTGCCCTGCAGGAACATCTGTACAGAACATGATCCACTGGAGCCAGGTAGGGTTTCCAGAATCTCAAGTGCCCATGACTGTAGTTTGTTTGTGGAATATTAATGTGTCTGATACTTAAATGAAATAAAATGYCAAAATATATGTGCAGCCTAGCCCAAGTGGAATTTGGAACTGCCAAAAGTTAGAATGGCAGCTGTTCACTGCAGCTGCTTTCATGATAAGGATTTATGGTGGTTCACYCCTCTTCTGTATTTCTTTGAAAATATTTTAACTGGAAATACCTYAACCAACAAAACATACAGCAGAATATCTTRCCTCAGAGAGATGCTGTAACAAGTATTTGTTTCCCTTTCAGTAAACCTTGTTTTGGTTATAAGTTGTATTTTTAGCCAGTGAAAAGCAGAAGATTTTCTCTTCYRTTCAGCTTAATTTTGTATTTTATTAGTATATTTTGATGTTCATCTCAATGCACAATATCATGCTTCTGGTGCTGTTGTGACTGAAGCTTGGTCAGCAGGCTGACAAATGAGACATTTGCCACATGCTCTGTTTTGCTTGTGATCTTACAGCTGGATTTGGTCACCTAATCAGAGGCAATGTGTTCTRCTGTACACAGCTGTTCAAGGGTTGCTCAGAAAGAAACTTGTGAAGATTTTTTTTCCAGGTTCCTGTTATATAAACTTCTGTTTCTGAAAAAATAGTAGATGGTAAATTATGCAGAGTAGGTTTGCTAAGAAAGCTCCCTGCTTTATTCATACACCTTTAGGCATCAAGGTAAATATTTCAGAAGTGAACAGGGAGCTGCCACATCCTGGCTTTGGATGCACTAAGCTGTTTTCCTTAATCTTTTCTACTATTGCTMTGAGAGAGTCTGAAATCTTAAGGGACAAAGTCTAATGGTATTGAATGTTAATGTTTTCCATTCCTGTGACACTGGGCAAAGCAGTGACACTTGTCCTTGTTAATATTCTTGTGTAGGTTGCCATTGCCAGTTCTCCAGATGACTACACTTTTTAATTCTTGTGGTAGTAGTGTTGCAGTTCTTTGCACGTGTATTTTTTTATTTCTAGGCTGTGAGGACTGGGGAACTCAAAGCTTACGACTGGGGAAGCAAAGCTGCAAATATGGCTCACTATAACCAGGTAGACATCTTTTACATCTGTAATTCTTGAGTGTCACAGAAAATAGTCCTTGGGTACTTCTCTGGGTGCTGTATTTATGCTGCATGCTAAAGAGCTGTTAGTGTTAKCCAATAACCAGACTGGAGATCTGCTTTTTCCAAAACAATAAAAAAATAGAGTTGAGAGGGAGTCCTAAGTCAGTGTCAGGGACTGGTCAGGGAATCCCTAAGTCAGGGATTCACATTTGGATATGAAGCTGTGGTAGCACACACTTTCTTGAGGGGAAGTCCTGCCAGCCTAAATCATGAGATCCTGCYGCACTTCTCATCATAAGGCACAGGCTGTCAGTTCATGCGTATTGTTTATCTTTAGTCTGTTTAGTCTCCATGCATTTTTGCTTCTAAACTCCCTTTACCCCTTATCTCTTAGTGACTGCAAAATACTGCAGTATCATACTTTCAGAGTAGCAGTCACTTTTGGCCTTAGTTTAGAGTTGAAATACCTTGACAGGATGCATTCTCCAAGATCCTGCTACCCTGCTGTCTTTGTGAACTCCTCAAACCACATCTTCACTGCTTCACATGCTATAATACTGCAGGACTCTTGCAGTTACATTTTTGGTTGAGCCAGGACTMCATCTCTAGCTGCCCAAGAGAGAAAATGAGTGTCTGATACATTCTTGCAGTTGCTAGTATGTTACACTGGCAGTGTAGGATCATACTGAAGATTGTTTTTCTAATGCTGATTGTTTTTCTAATGCTTTTTTTCCACGTTTCCTCTCCTCAGTCTACTCCCCCTTTCTACAAAATAAARGAGATGACTGTACCAACTGCAGTGTGGACTGGTGGACAGGACTGGCTGGCAGACCCAAGGGATGTTGCAATGCTGCTCACTCAGATCACCAATTTGGTTTACCACAAAAACATCCCAGATTGGGAACATTTGGATTTCATCTGGGGCCTTGATGCACCTTACCGCATGTATAATGAAATAATTAACATGATTAGGAAGTTATCTCTAAACTGACATGGTATTTCAGAGTATTGGTTCACCAGGAATTTGTCAGTTTTTGGAAAATACACTTTTCTGGCAATAATGCTACATTGCTTAGGATGATGCATTTTTAAAATGCAGCAATGACTAATGAATTGGATTCATATTTGGTTGKTTTTTCTCAGTATTATTTCTCTCTCTTCACAGTATTTTGCTGATTTTGCACGCAGTGGCATGGTACTCAAAACACAGCAGTRGGACTTAGCACAAAAGGAGTATGTCATGTGCACATAAATTCAGTCACCTGTCTGAAAGACAAATTAGACAAGTTCAGCACCTCAGGTGCTTGACACTTATGTCAAGTATTTCACTGTGCATAAAACAGTCATTTCTCAGTATGTGGCCATTTCCAAGTAACTTTGAGAAGTACTTCTTGTACTGCAGTGACCTACTTGGTGCTGGCACTTTACAAAGCACTTAGTGACCTTTTGCTGTGGTATTATTTTAGCCATCACATGAAATCAAATTACTTCCCTTTTTAATATTCCCCATAAGAACTGTGGTGAAGCCAGAGTCAGTTAAAATCTCTGATTTTGGGACTGATTCATTGCTGCATTTGTTGCTTTGATGGTGTCCTTGAAGCCTTTGGTGTTTCACTTGCTGGCTGTGGATAGAGGTCGCAATTCACCCGGCAAATTCCTGGAACAAGAGTAATGTTCAAACAAAGCCACTTTCAGTTAACTTTGTCAGTAGGTTGTGGCTTTCAAGGAGAGTGATGTAACATACTTGTGTTTTGCACTGACCACTAACTAGAAAACAAGCTGCTGGTGAGAGAAGAGCCAAAGCATTAATTCTACAGCTTGAGCAACTTAATTTCTGTGGACTTTTCCCCTTAAACATCTGCTGCATTGAAGATCKGTTTACCTCTTAGCTGCTTATAGGGTGCTCCCCACCACTGTGTTCAGGAACTGAATAACAGCCTGGAGAAGCCTGACAGTATTAYAGCAGCTTGATTTGTGCCAGTTTCTGCTTCAAACTGGGGCTAAGACCCCACTTAATGGGGAAGAGGATTCACATCTGCCTCAGGGGTCTGACTTTGGAGCTCTTTCCATTGACTGTGCACAGGACTTTGGTTTCTCTGAGATGCATAAAGGTTCTGTGCCAAATGAACAATCTCTAGAGCCAGATCCTCAGTTCAGATGATAATTTCTGTGCCATAGTTGAATTCAACCCAGATTTCTTTAGTAATCCCAACAGGATAAAGAGCCTTTCTACATGTCATAGGAAATAATGCATTTTAAATTTAGACAAACTTATTTTGTAAAAAAATAAAAAAGAAATAAAAAAAAATTTGCAGAAATATACACAGGTTGTAAATTAGGACTTGTTTCTTTGGGTGGTTTTTTTTTGGTTTGCTTTTTTTTTTAATTCCTTATTCAGACTCAGGGAATTCTCAGGTGTTGTTTAGGGACAAAGTGGTTCATTGGTTCATGAGACTTYGGTTGTGCTTCCTACCAGGACCTTTAAGTCTGCTTTACATTTGTATCAGCCAGATGTGCTTTACTTTGCTGTGCTGAAAGGAAGCTTCTGTAGGAATCCAAGGTGTCTGATTTAAGAGTTGTGAGGGTATGGCAAGAGTCATGTGTGTCATGTTTATTAAGCTTGAGCTTTGTCAATAAACATGAGACCTGCTTGGAGTTTGGAGTGGTGTGGTGTTTCACTTCCTGTTTCATGAATGCATGGGAATCTTTGGGACAGAATTTAGAAAGCCAAAGTCTATTTTTCACAACAATTAATCTATAGAACAGAAAAAAAGTACAGGAAAAAAAAAAGTAAAATAGTTAAGTAAACTTCCATTTTATTTTTTTTCCTGAAAGAAGCTTTTCCCAAGCTTAAAAGGCCATTCTTACTTAAGTGGACTTCTCTGAGACKTTTAAGTAAGGTACTAATTGTAAATAATTACTCACAAGAGGAAGTAATCTTCTGAGCCTTCAGGGGAGGCTTCTTTTGAACTACTGATGTGGTGGAAAGCTTCTTGTATCATATTCTTTAAGCTTGGGTAATTTGATTGCTTAACAGACTGTCTGGTAATCTCACAAATGGCATTTAATCACATAGTAAGGCAGGGAGCTAATCTTTGCCATAGTACACATGAACCAGCTTTTGACCTTTGTCACTTTCAATAATAAATGTGCTCAGGCTATACCATTCTTACATTCTGAATCCTGTAGGTGTGCAGAGTGTATTAAATCCTATGTGTTACCACCTTTGTCAGCTGATGAACACTCTGYGTGCCTGGAAATAAACCTAGAGTACTGAAAGCTTTACACAAAAGCCATTGTGGAGCTTCTCTGCTTCACTGGAGTAAGGAAGTTGTGAGCTGCTTTAGTTCTCCCTGACTYACTGAAGTTGCAGGCCCTGTGTGACAGAAACTTGGAGAGGTGTCAGTGGAAAGAATTGTCCAAAATAAGACACCCCAAACATAGAGGGGATGAGTGACAAGCTTGGTCTGTTTAGAATCACCTGTGATGARTTAAGAGTTCAGTGATGAACAGTACATTTTTCTAAGCAGATCTTAAGTACTGAGTGCCTGTTCTAAGGACCTCTGCCACAGGTATGTATGTACATGCTGCTGAAGGCTGGCTGAGCTTTGGACAGTATAAAAGTACACTGGCTCAACAGAGGGCACAGGACACTTTCTGCTGGCTTGGTCTCATCATTTAGTGCCTGCTAGAAAGCCAGAAGAAAGTAGTCCCTGTTCAGCTGAGGGATCATCAGACTCACAGACCTGTGTGCAGCTGGAGAGAATGCAGAGTCCAGGGCTCTGACTGAGAGATGTACAACAATCAGACACGAGGGATAAGACAGACATAAAGATGTGGCTTTGTYCTCATGTTGTGCTTGGAACTTGATAAGGATTTTTTTGTAGTCATCTGCAAGTATATTTACAGTGTTCATTTCATGCAGGAGGCCTAAGGATAGTGCAGTGTGTATTTGTTAGTCTGCTGAATGATGCACTAGCTCCAYGCAGAGCCTTTTTACACTGGTTGGTGATTCCATGGCTAGTGGTAACACTGATAAAAGTTTATACATCAACTCAAGCAGTACAGAAGTGCCTCAGCATAGGGAGAGGTGGTAAAACAGACCTCCTACTCGGGCCCTGTAAGACAAACAGTTTTGTCAGCTTGGGAACAAAATTTTTCTATAAATTATTTATAGTGAATGTGCCATACCAAAAAACAAAAATACCCCAAAGCTCCCCAAACCAAACAAAACCCCTCCAAATGGAACAGAAGTGCCTTAATATCRTAATAAGTTCCAAATGGCTTTACTCTGTAAGAGGTGAGAGAGAAACCTTGATGGCTGGATAGGTTTTTGGATACCTAATAAAATTGCTCTTGTGGAACATATTCTGGTAATGAAAGCATTTATGTCTTCTCCCTTCATTGTCTTAGAAAATACAAACTCGTGCTGCAGCACTGCCCATCAGGAGCTTGCCTTTCTTCCTGTTGTCATAAAACTTTATATGACCAAAATCATTGAAATCATCAATGAAATAAAAATTATGAAGGTTGGATGGACACTAGCCACACCTGTAACATGATGGCCTAATTATTAATTTCTGAGTGGAAATGTCTGTATTGTATTCTGACTCTTCCAGAAATTATGTCTGTAAATTGCTGAGAATGGAAATCATCTTCTCATTCCTGAGTTATGAATTCTGAATGAAAGAATTTTAGTATATTTTCCTGATGGTTAGTATTTTGAAAACTGATCCTTTAGGGTAAAGCTCGAGAATTAGCAATTTACTYCACTGGCAGTTTTCCATCATCAGCCATTGCTCAAGATTAATTACAGTGAYCTTTGATTATGCTTTTTACTGGCTGGAGAGGTTTTCAGTGAAGCTTGTTTGGGGAGGTGGAGAWTAAAAWTTTATCAAAATGTGCTGGTTCTGTWAAGAAAAAGTATTTTGTGTTTAGGCTAAGGTTTTAAATCAAAACTGAAGAGGAATGTGTGTTCTTCGTCCTGAAGTTCTCAGCATCCCTGTGGGCTCAGGGTTCAAGCTGCTTACCAGGGATGCGAGGAGGAGAGTTTTCATCTCGATTATTTGTATCCAGATCCTGCATTTGATTATGCAGATTAAACAGAAGGGGCCTGTAGGTTAGAATCGTAGAATCCTTCAGGGTTGGAAAAGACCTCTAAGATGGTTCCAAGCGCCCTCCTTCCCTCCAAACCCATTACRCCTATAATTCCCGTGACAGACCCGTGCCTACCAACCTCCCGTGCTGCTGCACAGCAGTGTGCGGTTTGTTATCCCCGGCGCTTGGAGCCGAGCAGCGTTTCCCG
>CADDXX010000950.1:0-18371 GCA_902810485.1 Alauda arvensis | reverse complement strand
GCTTCCTTTAAATCGAGAGCAGGCACTGCTGCTGCTTTCCAGCTGCTCCTGGTGCCTGTCCTGCTGCCGGTCCTGAGCACGCTTTTGCCGGTAGAAGGCTCAGCATGTTCTGGGATGTTGCCTTGTCTTTGGTACAACAATAATACTACCATACAGAGGGGGAGAAGAGGAGGATGGAAAAATAATTTTTCATTCTAATGCTGCGTTAGTTTCAGTATCYTGATTCCACTTTTCCCTCCCTTTATCTTCCCCTCATTTTCCTACCCACTGTAGTGTTGTGCTGCTTATGTTATAGCTTGTACAAGTGCAGCCTGGGTAGGTGCTTGCATCTTGTGCTCATGTGGAATCCATTTAAGACCCTTTGTGGGGCCTCATTCCAAACTATGTGCCCTTCAACCTAAACTCTGTAGCAGGAGTGAGCTTTTGAGAGAGCCATTTAGATTCTTGTAACACATGGGAAACTTTGGCAGCATTGCAAGTTGAGTGAAAAAAGCTGGGGTTGCGTTGCTGAGTTAGGTGCAGAAAGGGTTTGTGCGTACTTTTTTTTTTTAATTTTATTTTTTATTGTCATCCCTTGTGCTGACAAGGAGGCTGAAGTTTGCAGAGCGGGGATCTGTGGTAAATGCCACTCGGTGGCAGAGCCAGGCGGCTCGGGCTCGGTTTTGAGGAGGATGAGGATGCGCTGTGCCGAGCCGCGCTCCCTCTCGGGGCGGCGCCAGGCTCCCAGGTAAGCGCCGCTCGCCTGCCTCGCTCGGGCTTCGTGTCCCAGCACAGCCTGCGAACAGCACTGCAGGATGCCGTTACTTTCCTTAAGGGACTTCGGAATATTTTTCTATGACCTAATCTGCAGGCAAAATGCCTGTTCTTTAAAATTTAGCTTGTGGGCAGCAATGGCTCTAAAAYTTATTGAGGCTTCACGTATCTGTAGGGATTAGTCAGAGGAGTGTCTTTAAGGCAGCTGAGCAATTTATGTCAATCTCCCTTTAGTGAGATTTAGAATATGTTAYAGAATAAATTGATTCCCTGCATAACTCTAATAAAAGAGAGGATCACTTGTCCCATGTGGGAGATTTAATTTCTGATTGTGACTGTATCACATGAATATTTTTGGACCCAGGTGGTGATCATGTTATAAATGCCTTATTGTGAGACAGAAGTTAGGATAAAATGCAGCCAGAAGAATGAAATGAAGCTCTTGGATATAAGGCCTCATCTGTTAGATTAATGTCTTGCATCGGGTTTTAATTTACAACAATTAATGGTTTAAATAAATTAATTCAATAGAATTCAATAGAGCAGTCTCATAACAGCAAGGAATCTGAATTCCAGAATATATGTGGAACAGGTAGAAGAAACCTGTCTCCAACAAGGACCTATTGATTGCCTGAATAATTACACAGATATATGATACCGTTTAAGTAAAATTCTTAAAGACTAAGGAGAGAACAGAATCYATTGAGAACAGYTGAAACTGAAAGAAAACTTAAGAATTACAAATTCATGCATATTCAGAAAAGGTCACTGCTAATTAATTATTCTTAATTATTTAGAAGCAAGAAAATGCAGTCTTATATTTGCCCCATCAGATTTATTTTCTGATTAGCAAGGAAGTACAATCAAGCTAATAAAGTCATCCAGGAAGTTGACTTCATTTCCAATATTAGAATAAATGCTTTACTGACAAAAGAGGTGAGTTCATAGGAAACTTATGGCAAGCTTTGTTTCCCTAAATGTTCAAAGCTTTTTTCTTTTTTTTCTTTTTCTAAAAGCACAAAAGAAGTGATGTCTTAGTGGTTAAATAAAATTTCCATCATTTACCTCTAAATGTTTTTAGAAACTTAGGAATGTTGGAGTCAAGCCTGCTGGCTTCTGCCTGTGGTGTGCTTGTCTGTGGTCAGAGGAAGATCCTTTAAAGGACATAGGTCTAACTGGTGGATCTTTTAAGTGCATGCATGTATTAGTTTGATGCATGGGTAAAGGAGGATTTTCATACCAACTTGCTAAAAGAGCTGTTGAGGTATGGAGGGAATATTGTAATAATGTGATAACACTGCCCACCAAGTATCTGTCTGGAAGCATGGTGAGATTTTACCCTGTATTATTTTCTGTTGGGGGATCTTATGTTGTTCAGAAGTGGTTGGCTCAATTTTGCATCCAGCCAGGTCAGGTGAATTTTTCCATGTCCGATAGACACAGGTATGTAAAGGAGAACATGACCTCAAATGTCATGTTAGATGGAGATAATTCACAGCCACTAYATCCAGACTAGAAGTGTATTGTAGGTCTCCTTAAATTTTTAACTTAGGCTATTTTATAACCAAGGGATCATTAAGAAAATACATGTTTGCACACAGCCATTATCCACCAGATATCCACAGGTCAGACCTGGAGGTTAGGTAGCAGTCACATAAAAAAAAAAAAATAAAAAAGAAGAAGGTAATTTTGTATTGTCTTATCTATAAAGGCAAAAGGATAACAAAGGATGACATAATTCAAAATTAATAAGAAAGTGCAAATTTTTAATTATCTGCACTAAGTGGAGTGGAATAGGTTCCAACTCTTTCTCTGAATTCCAGCATTAGAGTTCTGCACTTCTGCTTCTTTTTCCTACTGTGCAAGCCTCTTGTAGAGCTCTGCTGATAACCTTGGCCAGTTAATTGTGTTCTGAGATTGTAATGCATTGTATCACGTTCTGTATAACAGGAAAGGGAACTTTCCCTTTAACGATGCTATGTAAGAATTTCTGGGGGTGGAGTCACTGCCGGAGGAGCTGCATAAAAGCATGCAGGATTTCCAGCTGCCTCAGACTGCAATCAGCATGAACTGCAGCCTGCCACAGCGAGTGCTGCTCGGCTCTCTGATGGAGGGACAGCGGGACAGGTTGTGCCTGCAGTCTCTTTGGGACTTTGTCACCGCAAAGGAGCCTTTGATCAAGTCACCGTTTTTTCCAGTGCTGTTTTCTTTTACAGCRTACATGGCTTTCTGTCTTCCATATATTGCACTGGACTTTTTAAGCATTAGACTACCAGACTTGAGAAAATACAAAATCCAGCCACAGAACTATCCAAGTCTTGGAATGATGGTGGCTTGCATTATTCAAAGYGCATATCACCATGCTGTTTTGATCTTCCCGGTGACATTTCTACACTGGTACTGGAGACCCATGAATCTACCAGTGATGGCTCCAGARCTGCCTGAAGTCCTGCTGCAAGTTGCAGTTTGTCTGCTGCTGTTYGATTTTGAGTACTTCCTGTGGCATTTGCTTCATCACAAGGTGCCTTGGCTCTACAAGACCTTCCACAAGGTGCATCACAAGCACGTGTCGACGTTCGCCCTTACTACACAGTATTCCAGCGTGTGGGAGTTGCTCTCACTGGGATTTTTTGCTGCTATAAACCCACTGCTGCTCGGATGCCATCCTTTGACAGAAATGATTTTCTTCCTTGTAAACATTTGGCTGTCAGTGGAGGACCATTCTGGCTATGACCTCCCATGGTCAACTCACCGACTTGTGCCTTTTGGATTGTAYGGAGGAGCACCACATCATGATCTGCACCACCTGAAATTCAAATCAAACTATGCTCCTTACTTCACACACTGGGACAGACTCTTCGGGACATTCATGGAGTCACATTCCAATTAAGAACATTTACCTGTGGATGAACTCTTTATTTTTTTATAGACTAAACTGGGACATTATTTTTTTAAAGACATACAGAAGATTGTATATTTGAAGCTGCCTATAAAAGTAATAGCTATTTATAACAGATCCTCTTAATATATGTGTATTTGTGTGTGTGTACTTGGAACTGCCTGTGTTAAGGGACTGCAAATGGGAAAGTGAATATCTGTTCCTTGAATTYGAGTCAAAGGTTTAAGGGAAGCATTAAGAGACATTCTCTCTCCTTTCCTTCTTTCCAGCTTTCATAAAGCATGTATCATGTTGCTGTATGATGTTTTATACATACGCCAGAACATTATCTTACTGTTGTAGGATGATTTATGATGTAAACAGAAAAGGTAGACACCATGGATTTTGTGGAGTTTAATCTGCCAGAGAAAATCATTGCGTGGTGATTTTKCAAAATATTGCTGCCAAGTCAGGGTGGTTGGCTAGCTGTTACATGATTTTTATATTTATATTTTTTACCTTGATATGCTGTCTCTTTTTAATAGAGAATAAATATGTTCATTCTTTTAAAATCATATCATGTTTCGTTTTATTAATTCCTCTGTTCATATTAGGAACAGGTATGGTTCCTTGTGCATAGGGATCATTWATTTGAACTATAAAATCATGTAATTGTTTAGGTTGGAAAAGACCCCTAAGATAGAGTCCAACCACTACCATAACACTGCCAAGTCCACCACTGAACCCTGTCCCTGAGTGCCACATTTACACATCTTTTCAACACCTCCAGGGATGGTGAGTCAGCCTCTTCCCTGTTCCTGTGCTTGACAACCCTCAGTGAAGGACTTTTTCTTAATATCCAATCTAAACCTGCCCTGCCACAACTTGAGGCCATTTCCTCTTGTCCTTTCCCTTGTTACCTGGGAAAAGAGACYGACATCCAYTTTAATTTTGGAGTTGCAGGCTTTTATTATTAAAATATTGTAATATTATTTCAAAAACGAATAACTTACTTTTTCCCCAGAGTCATATGTTATTTTAAAATAGGTTTCAATTTTTTAGAAACATAATATTGAATAATGCMGTTTAAAAAGACATAGTGAAATTTTATTACTATATTTTTGAGACACTTGCATAATTTTTACTAAGCAGCCCCTTAAACAGAAGCATTGGTCCTCCACCATCATATCAATTAATTCCTACTTGCATGCAAAATTCTGTCAAGGAATATAAACAGGGTTTCTACAAAGTAGATGGCTCTTTCAAGCAGATTTCAGGGAATAGAATCAAGCTTTTCACAATCCTAAAACAGAACAAAATGGCTATGGGTTGCTAGAAGAACAGTTKCATACAGAGGATCAAAATGTATCTCACAGAAGCCACACTGAAAAAATTAGGCATGAAGAGATAAGCAAGTCTTTGATGTGTCATTCAGCAGAGACCCACACGGATGYCTAATGTCCACCACAAAACATTTTAATGCTTGTAATCATCTATCCTGCATTACTAATAAACTTCCAGTGAAAGTGCAAATAATGTGGAAAGTGTGGAAAAAACACTTAAACATCATCATCCAAAAATGTCTTTGTCCTTMTGTTATGTCTAGAGGGTTGTGTGACCTTACCGAGGCTGTTTGTCCAGTAGAAGAGAGAACCCTTAGAATTTCCAACAACATGAATTTATAAAGGGAACATCACTTTGAGRCACTGTGTCTCCTGCAATAACAGGAAATAATTTTCATAAACATCTTCATAATAATACAAAATGCTGCAATCTTAGTACTTCAATACTCTCTCTGCCCTCTAGATATCACAGAAGAACAACCCTTCTTTTCCTTGTTAAGAACATTATGCACATGGAGAGCAAAAACTGAGGCTTAAAATAATACTKGAATCTGCCATTCATCTATTAAGCTGTGAGAAAGAATCCCCAGTCTTTCTGATGGTTGTAATCTGAGGTATTTTGGTGTGTTCTACAAAGAGAGGGAAGTATTCTTTCTCTCCTGSGGAATGCAAGAGGCAAAAAACATTTTCTGATTTCTTTGAGCTGCTTAGCCATTTTGAGATGCCCCAAAGTTACCCTTTTCTGTTCTAGAAATCCCACTTAATTCAGCTTGGCAAATTGTGAGCATCTGGCAAGGATAATCTGTGGTTTCAGTGAGTTATACCTTACTCTATATTTTGTAACTGTRCACTATAACAATCTGTTTCATGTACTATTGGCTCTCTGAGTAATCAAGGGTAAGGCTAACTGGTACTTGCATATTTTGCTGTAGGAAGCCTATGAGCAAAACCCATAAGAAAGGTTGTAACTAAACTAAAGGGGATTATTCTGCTTTTTGTATGAAGCTGAAGAGCTGATATAGTGCTTTACTCCTGAAGAGAGTCCCAGTCAGCTGCAGGCAAAGCTRTGCTTGCTGCAGCCAAGTGAGATGATTGCCTGATTTGGCATTGGCATTGTAGCCTGACAGCTACAGACAACTACATCAAACTGGCACTGGAAGGAGGCAACGTGCTGCACAGTGACCCTGCCTGCTCCTCACACCCTCAGCATTTGCGTCACTCCAGACACACACCTAGAATGTTTCCCCAAATAGGGAATTTCCCCCAGGTTATATCTGTATCTCATCTGTAGCCAATCAGACCTGGAACCTCACCAATCAGACCTGGAACCTCAGTTGAAAGGCTCATTATTGCATGAACTTGGAATAATCAAAAAAAATCCCAAAAGGTTGTTACATGAATATTTGACTAATACATGTCCAGAACAGCTTTTTTGAATCCCATACTAGAAATATCCGTATTTCATCCTCATGACATAATCCTAGCATACCTTTTCCYTATTTCTTCAATGCTTTTGAAGGTAACTTAGGTTCTAAACTCTGAGGGATTGAATCAATTTGTGTGTTGTGTGTACTTTGAAGTGCTTTCTGTAGCAGTTTACTTTAGTGCAAGTTTAGTTGCACATGTGAGAAAAGTTCATGAGAAGAAGACCCAAAAAAACACAGAACTTCAGGCCTTTGCAATTCAATGACAACATATACTGAAGAGAAAGTAAATAAGGGTTGGGTTTTTTRCTGTTTTCATTGAAAGCTCAGCATATACTGTGTCACTGAGTGTGAGAGTGCAGTAAGTTCTGTGTATTGATAGTGGTGAGATTTTGAAACAGGATTTTACAGATGTTACTTCCTATATTTGCATTTCCCCATGGTCTTCACCACAAATCTTTACCAGACAAAAAAAAAAGGCATGACATTCACTTGTAAGGGTTTATGTAAGAAAACCAAACCCAACTTTCTCCCTTCTGTTCCAAAATCCTCTGAGCTTCCTTCCTCTTTATAACGTGATGTGGTGTTCCACACAGACTTCCTATCCAATCTGCTGAAAGCTGAACTGTGGTCATTTGTGAATAAATAGAGGGTGTTTGCAGAGACCTCTCAAGCTATACAATGATTTATTTTTTTTTGTGCTGCTATGGTCCACTTTATAGCTTCAAAATGTAATAAAGCTCAAAGAAATAAGGTTTTATGCATTTCTCTATCTTAATTCTCAGGCATATGTTAAATATTGAACTATTTGTCTGCTCTTGTGAATTGAAGGAGTTCCTAAATTCTCACTGGCAATTTAGTCCTATACTTCTCCTGAAATTTAGTCTGAGTCTTTCAAATGATACCCAGTTTGGCAATTTTGAGGTAAGAGTATGACACTACAAAGAGACACTCTACTTAGTGGGAGCGTTTTCAGTGCTGCTCCTCCTGTGCTTTGGAGTGAGCTTATGATGCTCAGAGCCATGCTGAGTCAATAGTCAGTGCTGGGAAAGGCTTGGTCCTCCCTCATGCTGATCAAGCACAAGCACTCTATAGGGGAATACCTACACAGTTCTGGTCCATAACTATGAATTCTTATGATTTTTAATGATTATTATTATGAAAAATAATCTGTATCGATAATGGATTTAGTGACTTGGTTAAYCTAGTGTGTTATTAAATGAAAAATKTGTGATTAAATTAAAAACTAGCATCTCTTTGGGTAGTGCTATCTCTAAATTAGTTTTGAAGCAATTTATGATGACAGAACACTTAATTGTCATCTGTTGCCTCCCAATATCATTGGGAAGAATGAATCCCTCTGATGTGGCTTTATCTTAGTGGCCTCAGCACTCACTTCAATTTTGCTTATTCTTGATTTCATGTACAAGTATTAAGCTTCCACTATTACCTGCCCAAATCCATGCAAGTCTTTTTGAACTAGTAAGGGATCTATATCTGAAAAAATGATCTGTCTAGGACTCCCTGAAAATATGAACCCCCCCCTGGATTTATTCACAGATTTCTTTGGGTGAGAGACCGAYTGGAGTGTGAACCAACCATCACATTTACATGTGCACCACATCAAAGCCCTGACTTTGCATGCTCAAATGTTGGTGCTGGTTCTGCACTGCTCAGTACAATCCAACCTGAAAGGTCTTTGAGCACAGTCTGGAGCTGCGTTTGCAGCATGGTTTTCTTGTAAAAGCAACTGCCAAACAATTGTTTTCCAAACTTGAATGTGTTTCTAATTTAAGGAAATTTGAAGTTGTTTACTGAAAAGAAGTCCCATACTCTCCCCCAAAGTAACCAGCATAAGCATTCCAGGCTTTAAAGGGAACAGAACCAATGCAGAGGGAGGGCCCTTTTGTTGTGGAAAACGATGCTGAGTTTTCAATCCTTCTTTTCAAACTGTGTTCTTCTCAAAGAGAAGATTTGAAAAGCTTGCTAATCACCTTGTCACCAATCTGAACTGATTGCTGTGATCAAGGCTATAGGAGTGCACAGGAGAGGAGGAGAAAGGAGGATGGGAAAGCACTTTTCTGTGTGTCCCTGGTGCAGTGTGCAGTGCTGTCAGGTACCGATGGGGTGTTGCACTGATAGAGCCTTCCCACCAGAGCACAGATGGTTTCAGCCCTCAGGCTCTTACTGCTGSAATGGTTCAGACTCCACATCCACACACAGCCTTTCCTTGCTGTTTTCTCTTTCTTTCTGGGAATCCCCACAGCAGCAGAACACAGTGACCTGCAAGAGGGACCTTTGGTCAGCATAAATGCGAGTATATTTTTGTGTCACCAAGCAGAACACTGAGTTGAAAAGATCTACAGGCACATGGACTGGAGTGCCTCTTCCATGCTCAGATTTGAGATAGCAGGTTTTACTTATGGAAATAAAAAAACCCAACAATGGTTACTGGGCCAGGAAGGCAGAAACATGACTACTTTGGTTTCAGCCTCTTGAGAGAGACTTCAGTACTACAGATATGTGATTTAAAGGGGTGGGAAAGGGTGGGTTACCTGCACTTCCAGGGAGAATTTAGATGGCRCTTATTTTTATTTGTCCTCAGAACTAAGCAGCAAACAATTCAGGGGATTAAGTAGTCCAAAATTTAGGATGAGCTACAGAAAAACTGAGCTGTTTTTAAGGTGAGCAAGATGCACCCTCTTTATCAACAGAATGTGAAAAAGCACTGCTAGAAACTTTATTGGCATCTGTTTACACACCCTTTCAGCCATTCAYAGCAGCTGTGAAAAATTACAGCCCTAAGAAACAACACCCAGGGGTGGTTTCACAGCCCCTTTAAGGGATTTATTTACAAAACTTCCGGAACTGGTCTAAATAGCTGAGACAGTGGAATTTGTCAAGCTCTCTAGACAGACGAATTTGGGGAATGGAATGATTTAAAACTGCACAAGCAGCTCCCCTGACGCTTGCAGCTCACAAAACCCGTAAGATCAGAAGTGTCCTTCTCAATTGGGCTTACAGAAAAAGCAAATGCCCACCAGCTGCCTTCCCCTCTGTTTTTATCCCAGCAATCACCACTGGTGTTCTCCTTTCCTGGTAGTGCCAAAATACTTCTTTTCAGTAGCTGCTGCTGACAACCTCCCCTCTAAGAGAAGTGGCTGAGTGCTGGCTGCTGCTTTGCCAGCTTTGCCATGTTTTATCCCTTGGGCAGGCAGATGATCACTCCCAGGTGCCTGCATCACTTGAGAATCCAGAATACATTGCATGCACAATTCCTGATGCAAATGGAGGCTTATCCCTCACAACCTGTCGTGAAAACTGTGTCTGAGAGGCCAAACCCTTGGTCTGATCCTTTTCCTCCTCTACTCAACTCCAGGCAGGCTGGCTTCCATTTCAGGTGTTTACTCTCCAAGTCTTTACCCCTGGGGGGGGGAGAGCCTCTGCTGCCTCCCCACCTGCCTCTCTGGAGCCTATTTGAGCACAGCTCATCTCAGCTCAGTGTAGGAGAGAAGATTTTCCTGTCCTTTAGTGCAGGTAGGTTTTGGTTTGGCTCCCTGTGCTTGCTGAAGTGACCTGAGCTCCTGCAGGACTTTGCTGCTGTGGAGGTGGGGAAGCTGAGAGGCTGCAGGGGTTTCCTGGCTGTGTGTGAGTGAGGGCCAGGTGCTCTGGTGAGGCCTTGGGCACTCCTGTGAGGGATGGTGAGGGTGGCTCTGCAGGGCCGTGCTGACGTAGATGCAGGATGTAGCACTTGAGGGTGTCAGGTTTTCTTGTCAACAACAATTCTGGTGCAATCAGGCATAACCCAAAGTTAGAGCCTCAGGAAAGTTCATAATGGCTTATTGGCTTTGGCACTCTTGTGGTGGGGAAAGCAAAAGATTATGCAATTATTTCTTCTGTGGGTTTGACTGTTTCCAGTGTCCTTTCTCTGTTCCCATAGCCATGGCTCACCATTGATCCAACATGTCTGRTGTTTCTTTTGACTCACCTGCAGAGAATTGCTTTTCCAGTTTATGACATTTCCACTTTCATTATGTAGCAGGCCTATTTCCTAAACCAGAAAGCTGAAGCAAAATCACTWGCTTGCCCTTGCAACTGGCTAGTGGGTAACAAGTCTAAGTAATAACTCTTTTGGAAATACTGTGACTGAGAGTTGACTGTTTTATGTGCTTTCTTGCAAATCCTGATGCTGTGCTCCTAACTRACCCCCTCTTCCCACCCTGTTAAAYTTGGGCTCTATGCCTACTGCCCTGCATCCTTTTCTTTCTGGAGATTAATTGCATAGTTTAGCCAATATGCTGTATGCTTTTTTTCTTTCCCCCCTCTGTTTGGGACTCAGATTTGTATCTTGAGTAATTGGACCATTTTTCAGAGGAAGGAATTTMATTTCCCTCTGCACTTGGCACAGCTTGTAGAAGAGCACTGTTAAACTCTCAAAGCTATGGACAGATAACAAAAGAGCAGAGCATGTAAAATGTGGGAAGGCAYATGCACTCAGCCATAGCAGCACAACAAGCTGATTCTCTGTTTTATTTCCTTTGTCCATTGAACTTCAGCTTACTGCTTCACTGCTTTTCTTTTAGACCTCTTCATCACAGGGTGGTGTGATAAATTAGTGCTTATGTACTAGCATCAGTTCTGGTTCTAGAAGTTAGCCATCCTGCTAGATCCTAATATTTGCAGTTAGCACTAATTCAATTACTATTATTTATTTATAATRTTATTTTGAAGCCCTGGCAAAAATCTAGGTGCCAGGAGCTGTATAAATAGAGGGAAAAAACTGTCTCCCAAGAAGTTAATGTCATAGTGTGGGCCTTCTGCCCATACTATGACATTCAGAAGTTACTTAGTCCTGGAAGCTAGAGCGAAGTTTTAAACCAAGACTGAAGAAATCTATAATGTGTATTTTGTGGAAGCTGTATTTACTTCTTTGTTAGAAGAATTTAATCAGAACTTTCCCATTGCACACATGTAAGTTTAACTTGGCAGTAACTGGTCCTTTCAGATACYTGGAAAGCTGATGTGTGTCTGTTTTCTACAAAGCACTAATACTTAAACAAAACAAGTAATGGGTTTTTTTTGTTTGTTTGTTTTTTTGTTAGTTTGTTTTGGTTTTTTTTTTATTTCCTAGTGTTGTTATTGAAAATCTTGATTATTTAATGTAGGTGTAGCACCTACTAAGCTTCTAACTGGCTGTGGCAAGGAGTGGGATTTAGGAGTTTGTTTTGATTCTGGCAATGTACATGAAATCTACTGTTGTGAGAAATTTCTAAAAATTATGCTGTTGCAGCTCTATGCTTAAGGTACTTCTGCCTTTTAAGGTAAAAACAGAGAGTGAYATAAGAAAAACAGCAGGATTCAAGTTTGGACTTCAGTCACACAAAGGTGGCTGGTGTCTGTCCAGCTACCTGTGACAGTGGCTCTCAGGATACAACTGCATTTCCATTCTGCTTGAGTGGGAATTCCAGGATGGGATTGTTAGCAATGGATGTGTGGCACTTCTGGTGATTGTCCAGCTCATGATAGTGCACGTTTATCTGCATTTAATTTATCTATGCAAACATACACATATAAAAATATTTATATATATGTGAATGCCCCATTGCTTTTTTTCTTTTGGTATTTACATACATATAAAAAACTGAGGCAACTGAAGTGTGGTGTGCTGTGGTGTAAGAAAGCTGGAGATGRCATCAAAGCAGAGTCATGGCTGGTAGAGACAAACATCTGCAGAAAGGACCATGAGGGAGCAGTGATGGGGAGATGTGGTCATGCATGCTCACTCTCAGGAGAAACCCAAGGGTAAGGACTGCTGGCAGAGAACGAGACAGCTGAAACTCGTGTGSTACTGTCGTTTTCACTCAGTTTCGGGAGGAAACAAGTTATGCAACTGCAGCTTATGTCAGGATCTTCCAGTAATTTGAGGGCTTGTTACACAACTCAGCACAATTGGACAGAGTAGGAGAGGTCCCATGATAAGTGCTCTCACATTTTGTGGAAATCACTGGCTGGGCAGAGGCAAGAGGTATCTGCACCATGAACCTCCCATTTATGGCAGGAAGTGACCCAGGTTCACTCTGTGAAAGCAGTGCCAGCCCTGCACTCACACTGACTGCAGCCTGTGCTGGCTGTGCCTCAGCCCAAGGCCGAGCAAGATGCACGAGAGATGTCCTGGGGTGAGCTCTGGGGACATGGGAAAGGAATAAGGGTTTTGTGGGACAGTATAGCAAGCCTGGATGTAGCTGGTTACACTGCTGCATCAAGGAGGGTCTGGCAGAGGTTCTGTGGTTTTTGTGGTTGTRATGTTTAACTCACAAAGTCAATAATGCACAGGAAACAAGGATTTACAGCTCACCAGCAGTTTTTTTGGATTTGAACTGTGCCCCTTGTTTTTCGCTGGAAAAAGTGAGAAAATCAAGAGCCATTTCATGATCCCCACCGAGCAGTTCTGCAGAAGAGACCTCATGATGAGCTCAGCAGTGTCACACTTCTTCTCAGGAAGGTGAACTCCAGGGCCATGGCTCCTGTTGTGCAAAGGGAGAGCAGCTCCTGGTCAGTGCTGGAGAGAGGCAGTGGTGGCAGACTGACCACAGGGAAAGCTGAGTGGCAGGAAGCATGGCATGAATCCTAGGAGGTGGGTGGCTTCAGAGCCCACATTTTTTACTACTGATAATTGTAGACAACGAAGCTTTCCCACAGAATGTCAGCAATTCTAAGTGAAGGCACAGAAATAATGTGATTTAATTGCACAGATGTGTAACTTTCTGTGTTTTTAATAATCTCTTACCAAAAGGCTGTTTCTGATATCATTATTTTAAATCTTTCTCTAAGCACCATAAATTCCTTTTAATTTTACTAGTTTAGATGGATTTAAGACACAAGACTGCATGATAATCATGTAAAATATTGGATTTTGGGAGTAGAGACATTAGTTATCAAATTAAGTAATCTTTTGCAAGAAGAGAGGTACGCCACATTAACTGGATTTAAAATCAATGTGAAGAATTTCCTTAGAAATTTCAAATTAYTTTTATTTGTCTTTGAAAGTCACCAGCCCTCACCTCATCCTGCTCAGCACTCCCAGTTCTGCTTCCCCACCTGCAGAAAGCCTCTGTGCACAGGGTGGTTCCAGTGCCTTCCCCACACTCCCTTTCCCCTTCTCCTGTTTCTACATCTCTTAGTACTTCCTCAGAGGGGGAACAAACTCTGTAGCATATCTGAAAACGAAAACTCCAGCTGTTTTTCTTTCTTCTTTTTTCTTTTTCTTTTTCTTTTTTCTCTTTTTTTTTGGGTATAGTTTCTCTTTAGACTTTTGGTTTCATCTTGACCAAGTGACAGCTGGCTCAAGCATGGTGCTGCTGATTGCAGMAGTCTCTTTTGGAGATTGGTTGGGACAAGCTGTGCTGACTTTGAGCAATACTCTGAAAGCATCCTGCACTGCCTGCAGGTATTGCACTGATCTGAGTCATGTCGTCCTGGCTGATACAAGTGGTTTTGCATCTGGAATAGAAAGTTTTGGGGGTTCCCCCCATCATTTTTGAGTAGGCCCTAATCCTTTCCTCCAGGTAGAAGCTTGGTTTTGGCTTGCAGCACGTCAAGATGAAGTTTAAGCCTCCCCTTTAAGAAAGAGGAAGTGCTGGTGAAGACTTCAGCAATGTTTCCCTTGAGCCAAAATTAACGACTGAAGCTGGAAGGGTGGGGGAAACAGACTTACTCAAAAATACAAGGATCTGAAAGGTTTTCTGGGGTTTTCTCAACTTTGCAATGCAAAAGGGGAATAACAGTCTTTAAGGACAGAGAGAGCAAAACTTTTCTTGTGGCAAAGTGGGAGTTTCCTGTTCAGGTGAAATCCTGGGTTAGACCTCAATTAAAAAGGTAGTAGAGTAAAATCAGTGGAAACAACTACTGCAGAAACTGGCTGAGTTTAACTATCTCTGCCTCAGAGATTGCTCTCAGCATTGCTCTCAGTTCAATATCAGTATTTTTGCACCGGTAGTTCCCTTTCCCTTGGATGTTTTCCTTCCCAAGCCTTCTTTTTTTCCTGATGCCATGCCACTCTGCAGTGTTAACTTTACCTCCAACAGCTTTCTGGTTCTTGATCAACTTTAATCTCAGGCCTCCTTTTGAGAAAATGAAAATTGAGAGGAGTCAGAAGTGATGCTAGTTCACAACTCCTCTAATCACACACAGAGGAAAAAGGACAATGTCTGCCAAAGTCTTTCATCTCTCATGATTTTGGGAATCATATTGTTAACCACTGTCAGTCTTTTATGAAGAGCAAAAAGGCTCACTCATGAAATTATACTTTTTAAAATTTTTGAATGGATTATAACACTCACTCATGAATTTATACTTTTAAAATTTTTTTGATATAACATTTTGGAACTTTTCTTTTTCTGGAAATAGGGATGGTTGAAGTATTTTCTTGGAGACAGGCACAACTGTGACCAGTTTCAAACTTTACTGTGCCTACTTGATGATTAGACTTCACTTGATTGCAAATGTTAATTATTGGTGCAGAACTGTGCAGAACTGGTTCAGCTGGTACTGCCTTCATCTGTTTTACTTTATAGGATGCAGGTTGGCCAAGGCAGCAAAGAAAGGATGCAGCTTTGAAGAGGGATGAGCAATGCTAATGATATGATGGTCCAGAACTGTAATGAGGAATGTGTGACTTGTGTAGGAAAACTGAGTGATGGAGACAAAAGATTGAGAAGAAAGAAACTCACAAGTGTTTCACCTGGTGATGGACCTGCTTTCTGACTGAACAGTGAAGCTGCAAATTTATCACAAAATGTGCCTAGCATCCACTGTGATGCTAGCATCCCCTTTCTCTAAGGGTTGCAGAAATAGACAGCGGTCTCCTCTCTCTTTTCTTGGTCAGGTGAGCTGAGGACTAAGCAATTAAAACTGCTCAATACTGCGATGTATTTTCTTAGTGGCCTGCAAATAATCCGCAAGGAATTAGATAAACTACATTTGTCTAATATAAGAATTTAGATTAAATTACAGTTGTCTAACTCTCATTCTGAAGTGAAAACAGCAACTCAATGTGATTTCATTGGGATGCAAAGCTCTGGCGCTTTGTTTCAAAAGTACTTGCTAAAATGTCTTGATGGGTTTTTTTTAGATTTTTTCCTTTTTCCCCACCTCTATACTTTTATTCCATCCTGTAAGGTTTTCCTTACCGTCTCCATATGGCTCCCAGTGATGAGTCCCACCGTCCCTTACTGCTCTCCCCCTTAACTCCAGCTGTTGGTGCCCGGAGCCCCTGAGCCCATGATGTTGGTGGCCGTGTCCTGGTGTGTCCCAGCACAGAGGGGCTCACACGGGGGGCTCCGGGCTGGGCAGAGCTCGGGGCTCTGCTGTCCCCAGCTGCCCCCGCAGTCGCACATCCCGGGCCCCGCTCTCCCGGGAACCACGTGGGAAAGGTGCCCAGATGTGCAGAGCTGTCCAGAAACAGCTGCACACAGTGCAGCACTAAAACCAGAGTTTCTGTGACGTTCGTGGCCTGGCTTGGAAAAACAGCCCTATGGAATCAAGCCAAGCGGGATGTTCKAAGTTCCCTTTTTAGGAAGGAATGYTACATGATCTATTTCTTCACGTTTSAAATTTTTCCATTAATTCAAAATTCTAAGTTTAATTTGAAAACAAAATTACAAGCATTTGATTTTGAAAAATTGTAATTAATCATATGTAATTGTTGCTTTGAAAATTTGATCTTTCACTCAAGCAGGAATAATAGAATTTTCCAAATAGTTTTTGATAGTCCAAATATGCATCTTTTCAGCAAAAATTATTTTATTCTGAAGAAAATGATCTAGCTTTTATGGGTTCATTTAATGCATGATATAATCTCTGGAGGATATGTTCTTGCAGTTCAGCTAAAAAAGGAGTGTTTTCTTTCTTTACATTTCTTAACTCTGACTTACCTTTTGGTATTGTATAACAACTAGGAATGCACACAAAACATCTATTTCTTGCGTATGATGCACACTTCATCTAAACCTCATAAGCTCTTCCTAGTTGCTGACAGTGTCTATTCTGGTTTATTGGATAATTTAATCCTTTAATTTATTTGAGTGGATGATTTGATGTCAGGAGGGAATGAAGAATGCAGTGGACTTTGAAGGTGCTGTGCAAAATCTGTACACTGAATTTACATAAAGCAGATGCTGACAATTATGACATTTCTGCTACTGGGTGCTCATTCTATTTGAGACATATTTTGGCTTTGTGGGTTATCTGGAAGCCAAGCCTGTAAATGCAGCTTCTGTTTTCTAACAGTGTGAGCAAAACCCTGCATCTCACCACTCCTGAAAGCAGCAGGCAGTTCTGCAGCTTGCAGCTGAATCATCCCTGTGTGTTTATTTTACTGACAATCTGAGGTTTTTTTCACCCTAATTACTGTGGGTTATTTCATACCCCAGAATTCCTTTGCCACATACAAAGCAATTTAATTCCTGCTTGCTTAAATGGCTTAAATCCTGTTCTGATTGCATGTCTTGTAAGCTGACAGGAGTCATAAGCAGAGGTGCTAGATCCCATAGAAAATATCACATGTAATTCAGAATTGGGCCAATTATTAGTTCTTTACTGAAGAGGTCACTAAAGCTTGGATGAGTTTGGTCTACAAAGCTCTTTTGTTGAACTCTGTTCTTAGCTGAAGGCTGGTGTAATCCCTAATTGTGTATCCCACAAACAAGAATGAGACTGAGCAAAGAATCCCTCAGTAACACGCTGGGCAGGGCTGGGCTAAAGAGATGTGGTACTTCAGCCTGGTGGAAATGGGCTGTAGGGTGGCCTGGATTTCAAAGGACTCAAAAGTCATGTAGAGTTCAGCAGCCTGGGACACTGATTTCTGCAAAAAGTACAGTCAGAAACAGAGCTGAGATTCTTAATGGTGCTCTGCAAGTTTAAAAGGTGTTTTGAAGATGAGACTTAAGGAAGACAGTATGTGCTCCCATCAATTTCTTTTATTTTCTTTACAAAAATGCCCTAGCTCAAAAATAAAAGAACGGGAAAAGAAAAATGAAGAAGAAAAGCAAGTTTCTGTGAAGGCAGATAGAGTAGCTTTAATTAATACTGCTTCCTTTAAAGAGGAAAGAGATGAAATCCTTGTGGGTTTTTTATGGTTGGGAAACCATATGGCATTGAAGCATGGGGAATGTGCACCTGAAGGAAATCAGGAACGGGGAGTAGAACTGAGAATGGTGCAGAGGAAAAGAGGCTGGAATAGCAGGGCTGTCAGATGTGATTTATGAGGGAGGAAGATGGTTTAAGGTGAGCTGCTGGATCCCCAGAGAGGCTGCTGAGGAGGCTTGTAGCAGTAGATTAGAATCACTTACTGCTAAATTGCCTAAGACAAACTCATCTTTATGACATGGATGCTTACAAGGAGGAAAATGAAAGTATATTGCAGCAGTGAGTAATTTTTGAGTGTTTATGGAAACATTTTCTCACTTAGGGGTTAGAGATGCATTCTCTACCATCTCAACTCAGTTAGAAACATTCCTCTTGTATATTAAACACTTAGAGGATACTAAAGTGGTTAAATGAAAGAGATCAGCACCATCATCATCTTATTTGTCCTCTCTGCTAAAACCTCTAAGTTCCTTGTCACCATGAAACACTGAATTATGGCTTCCTGGAGAAAATTTTGATAATGTTCTATCTTCATATTATAAGAAATATGGCTTTTTACTGCTCTACACTGGTGCAGTGTTCCATAAATCATTGTAGGTCAACAGGACATCTCTGACTGGACCTGGCATGAGGCCCAGGTGTGCCAGTATCTTCCCAAAAGAAGCAGTAGGAGACTCTGGAAGGTTTCCATGGTACTCTGCCTTTGAGATGAACTTAGAAATAATTACAAGGAAAAACAACATATTACTGATAGTAAGTATGACATGACTCATTTCCCAAACATTGATAGACACTGGCTAATAACAATCCTAGCAGCAGGAGCAGGAA
>CADDXX010000949.1:143740-177227 GCA_902810485.1 Alauda arvensis | reverse complement strand
TCTATGGATCTGGAAAAATTATGTAGACATAAAAATTCTCAAGCATAACTCCTCACTCAACGTTGCTTATTCTCTGAGGGCTTTTTAATCAAGAACTGCAGCTTGATGAACTTAAGTTGGGAACATTTATATCTGCATCTGGGGCCAATTTAATAGGAATTGTGGTCTGAAGTGAAAAGTGCAATAAAACATGAAGTAATCTGAAAGATAGGCACAGGCTTCTCAAGTTTGGTTGCCAAATGTAGCTGACACTTTTGATCATTCTTGTCTTTGTGCTTCTGTTCTCAATGTGTCGTGGACTTGAAAGAAAATGTGCTCAGTCAGTTGTAAACAATGAGGTAGACAAAAACTTCAGTTTGGGTATGTATATGTCCTTAATTTCTGTGTATATTTATTTGAAATATGTTTATATCTCTTACATTGGTCTTTGCTGGTGACAATAGAATAAAGAAATTTTCGGGATGACTTAAGGAAAACAAGAGCCTCTCTTGTGGGTTGTTGGGTAATTAAGGTTGAGGAGTGCTGCTTTTTTCTTTTCCTCTTCTTCCCCGGGAATGTCAGACACAGGGAGAAGAATGTAATGGAATTGCATAGGATAGAGATTGCTGGAAAGACTAAGTCAGGATGCTGTGGGCAGCACAGGCCAAAGCACTGTTGTTCTTAGACTGCAAAGCCAGGGATGAGATGCATAATTGTGCAAAAGACAATGGCAAGGCACAAAAGAGGAACCTGTCTGATGTAAATTACTCGTGCTTTTTGGGAGACTGTGTGGTTGTCATGAGCACTAACCTCTTTGTATTGGTTGTTGTCTGATTTTGTTCCTTAGTGCTTTGCTCCCCTCTCCCACATCTTGCAACGCTAGCCGAGGAAAGAAGCTACGTGGAAACACGCAGGTTCAGTGAAAGGCACTTTATAATTTGTTTAACTGCCTTGAAAAGTTATTTTGTATGAAGAGCAACAGTTGAAACAAAGTGAACAAAGTGTGGGCAAACCTTGGGTTTTCCCTATCATGACAAATACGTACTCATCTCTCTACCTAATTTTTGGAAGTTCAGTATTACACCTTCTGGACACTGTGTTCATGTGCCTTTGCAAGGATGAGCTGATGCCAGGATTCCCAAGGTGGGATGCTTTTTGCTGTTGTCCAATAGCGACCAGCAGCAAAGAAGTGGTAGGCTAGTGCACTTAAAATAACATATTTGATTTAACTATGTCATGCTTATTTAAAGTATTTATTAATTACATTTCAAATACTTCTTCTGACTTGCTAACTTGTTTTTAATTAAATCCTTGTTAAGTTGATTGACTTAATTGAAATAAATGCAACACCCTGATGAGAACTGGGTTATTTTGAATCTAGTTAACCTTCAAATGAAAGTGGTTTTTTTTTTTCTGCAGTATAATTACAATTGAGATTAGTTTATTATGCAAATAATGAGTGACCTTTCATCTTGTCCAAGGTAAATAAATACGCAGAGGCATTTGCTGCAAGAGTAGAAAGTACTCAAGTTTTAATATAAGATTACTGTTTGTTTTGTCTTTTGGGGCTCTACTTTGTTCAGGGAGACTTGCTATTTTTATCACTGAAGTTCTGAAAGATATGAGTCAGGGGAGAGGTCCTCATGTCAGGTGCTATGCAGAACCTTGAAAAGAATAAATGGATTCAGCTACTAAATCAGGCTTCATTTTTGACTGTAACTTGTGTTTTCTAGGCTGCCTCTGAATGTCCTTGTGCTGCTACTTCTTGAATAAAAATGAAGCTTCAGAACTGTAGTTTTTCTCTCATTCTCCTTCTATGAGACTTGTCAGTTCTCTTTAAAAAAACATGAGGAAAAGCCCTGGTGGTTGATGTTGTAGGCCTCAAGTGCAGAATCATTCCCATCAAGCCTTCACTTTGTTCACTTTGTTTTTCAAGGCCTCATTCATTGGGAATACTTCTGTTAATTTTATTGTTATACATCCTCATACTTCATTTAAGTGTTGATGTGGGATACAGAACTGCTGTGTTGTAATGAGTATGATAATGACTTGAGACATAGTATATACATAGAGGAAATAGAGATGAAAAATATAATTATACTTCAATTGTGACAATATCTGTGTAATATAATGCATATAGATAACATCACAATCTAGCAAACAGCATCAAAATGTAAAGAATACTGACTTTGCATCATGAGTAAGTCATATGTTGTGTTCCTGGATATGTCACACAATGGCTCTATGAATTGTTTTCATCAGCTATAAAATAGGGAATAACTATTCTTAGTTCCTTCTGCAAAGAAAGTACATTTAAAACTTACATCTAAATACCTTGGTGCTGTTTTTTCCATTTGTATGGCTGCATATTGTAAAGTACTGAAGGTAAAAGCCAAAGTGGTTTCCTTCACTGAGTTTTGTTAGTACCAGTATCATCAAGAGCCGTTTGTCACCAACATCTGAGGAAAGGACAATGGGATTTTATGGTCAACAAAATAATGCATGTATTGCAGGATATTATTCTGCATTTTTAAGAAGGTCTCCAGGCATACTGAAGAAAGGTGTTATGGAATTAGCACTGGCCCTATTTCCTCAAAATTAGGAAGACAGGTTTAAAATGAACAGTCAAATTGAGGCCCCTTTAGAGGCAAAATTTATGTTTTACGTTAGGGAGTTGTACCAAGCCTTTCCCTTTGTTAGGTTTGAGGTTGTACAAACTGCTTGTGCATATTGCATCTTCTTGATCAGAAAACCACTGTTTGGGCATATTTAAAGTTCAGATTTGTGATGGTAATGGAATGCTGATTTAGGCCATGTGCTGGGGAAGTAAAAAATACTTCATTCATTTGATCCAGGTGCAGACTGTAGATGAGGGAAGGGAGATGAAACTGTATTCCATATAAAACATCTTTGCAGGGGCTTTTCCTCAAATTCAGAAGCAAGAATTGTAGGAGGTAATATTTTCCTTTTGTATTTTAACAGCATAGTAATGGTCCCACACACACTAGAAATCATTGCTATTGTCACCTGCCACTGCTAATCAGGCTTTCAGTAKGAACTGGTATTAAGTTGTTAAGATATCATTCAAAGTCAGATAAAAAAKATACTAGGTGCTGATTAGCTTATGGAATGACTAAGTCCATAAGAGCTAGTTTGTCTACAAGAAGGATTTAATAATATGAAAGTCAAAACTGATGATTTCACAATGCAAGAAATCATGCTCTTTTCTTTTGCTTCAGTTGTCTGTGGCCAATATTTTCCATAATCTGACCCTGCCCTCCTCTCCTGGAATGATTGGTGTCTCTCTTTTACTTTGCCCATTGCCTTACTGAGTTGGTTTTTTTTTTCAAATAACTTGTACATAAGCACTTAAAAAGGCAAGGTAAAGACCTTAATATTGTCTGATATGCATCATGATGTTGTATAACTAACAGCAATCCAAGTCACGAGCTGCTCGTGTCCATAAGATACCAGTGTAGATTTCCACATAAGAAATAAAAATATGACAAATCCTTGGTAGCAGCAGAGAGGGCAGAGGCATCTAAAAAGCCAGATCAGGACATTGTGCTGCCCTACATTGAGGCAAATGACTGTCATGTACAAAACTTCAAAATCTGATTCTGAACTTACCATGGAGATTTCCTTGGATTTATTAACTTTACATTAACTCCAGGTTGTTCCACATTAAAGGAGTTTGATGTAAATATGGCACAGCTGAGGCAGCAGGAACCCAAGCACCAGTACCAAAATCTGGCTCTGGTGGCTCACACATGAGGATACATAATGGGGAAGTTACTCATCATAAGTGTAATTGTTTAAAATACAGTACCCTTGGATCATTTTTTAACCAAATTCATCTTTCTTTCCGTTAGCCTTTGCTACAGCCCTTGCTGTTTGAATGGCTTGGAGGAGACAGCTGATAACTGAAGCCTAGAAAATGCCGCTGGTTTCCTGACCTGAGCTAAATAGTCAGACAGATGGCAAAAGCAAGCTTTCCACATAGATAGGCTACTTATAGGGACCTTAAAAAGATTAAAGCATCCTGTTATTTTTTTCATCATACCTGCAACAGCCAACTCTTTTCTCCCCCCTGAGTTTTCTGGTTTTTTAGGTTTTTTTTCTTGTTTTCTATTTAAAGGTTTTCAGCTCCTTTGAAAGACTGGAAAATCAACTTGTAGTTGTTCAGGGCTTCTGAGTACCACTGCATAGTGTTGTCACCAGCAGTGGCTGAAAATTATTGTCACTTAGCTGCTCTTGGGAAGGCTGCCTTGTGATGTTTGGTGACCACTGCAGCTGCCCCAACAGTTCCAGGAGGTGCCTGTGCCACCCACTGCCAGCATTTTGGGGGAGGTCAGTACCAAGTGGTATGGCTCAGGAGTAAGGTTGCTTCTGGGTAAGGGATGAGATGTGTTTCACAATTGGTTTGAAAAAGCTTCCACTGTATCTGGCTGGGAAGTAATTTGTTTTGGGGTTCTCTAATGCCTCTGGTTTTCTGTGGCTGTCAGTCTAATGCTGTAAATTTATACTCAGTGTTCTCTCAAAAGTCAATGATATAATTTAGTGAATTACTTTTTATAATACTTTTTTAATACTGTGTTAAGTGGTGGTAAATTATATTGTTAAGAAAAAAATAGGCTCTTTGAATCTAAAAGGTAAATTAGAAATGAGAACGCTGAAGCTCCTAAAATTCTGCATATTTCAATTCTTCTCAATTCTCAGGTGAATATATATGACTACAGTTGTACCAACAGAGAAATATTATTATTTTAATACCTCTGATGTAGGCAATCAACTAAACTATTATACCTGTCAGTTTGTCCTTGGTCTCTCTAAAGGGCTCTTATTTAAGTTTTTTTGCTCCTTATTAACTTGGTTCTACTTGGTTAAAGCTTTGAAGAGATGAAATTTCCTTTCTCTGGCAAAGAATAAGATCAAAGATACGGTAGCTTGAGGCGTTGATATTTTCTTAATTGGAGAAAGTTTTTTGTTCTCCTTCATGTAGAAATTAAAGTACAGCTTTTTTTCCAGTCCTCTTGTTCTTTCTCACCAGGATGATCAATTGGGAGTCTTATTTGTGTGGCTTTGGACTCTGTGGTTTTGGAATTTGGTCTTATCTTTTTCTTCTGTAAAATCTTCTGTCAAGAGCCTCTGGGGAGGAAACAGAGACTTTTCTTTCCATCACAACATTGGAGGTTGTGCTATTGTGATTTTCTTTCAGAAAAGGAAGTTTTTTCTGCTTAGGTCTATTCTGCTGGGAAATATTGCTGGACAGTATTAGATAGTATTTTGTTCTTCCATTTATTCTTTAATTACCAAGAATTAACATACTCATAATTTATGTAGGTTGTATGTCTCTAGGCTAAAAATTAACCCATTCCTTTTCTGTCAGAATCTTCTCTTAAAGTTTCAATATCTGCCAATATTTTTTTCATATCTGAGGTCCAGTATATTCTGGTTTGTAGTCACAAGGCAGAATGTTTATATTTGCTCTGAAATCCCATCAAATTCAGAATGTTATGATTTTGATACACTTCAAGTATTTTGATTAAAAGAGTCAATGCACAGTCAGATTTGTCCACTGTTGTTTCTTTGATGAATGCACTGAAACAGAGTTGTGATTTCTCAAATGCTGTCGTGGTCAGGCAGCAACCTTTCAAACAAAGGGCTCATTCTGCCCTGGAGTTTCTGTGTGGTGTTGGGCCAGTGAGTTAACATTTCTGTGTCTGAAGAAGTCTGAAGAAGTCTGCTCCTCTAACAGGGGAGCCAGAGTCTTCATCATTCCCTTGTTCACTGAGAATGTATAATTTTAACAACTTCTGTGCAGTCTGTAGTAGTTTCTCTCCATCTTACCTGGAGTAGTAAAGCAAATGAAAATTTTAATTTGCAATGTGTAAGTAATGCCTGTTATGGCTTTGACAAACATGGAACTCTAGAAATACTACCATATTCTGTGTATCAATGCTTTTTAAGACCTGCAGCCTAAGAAAGAGATTATTTATCTTGGCTCTCAGGCAATATCCTGGGCGTGTATTTCCAATTGTATGGATGCTCAGATTGCCTTAGGAGGGAGGCATTTCCACCTTACTCATCTGTAGATTATTTTATTCATTATAGAGGTCATTTAGTGACCTCCCTTGCAGACTGTTAGCACTGTGGCAATAATTCACCTGTTTAAAAGTTGATGATGCATTTTGCAGATACTGACTTGGCTCCCTTTTCTCAGGAACCCAAATGATCACTTTATCTTTGTTTTGTGGAGAAGAAAATGTTACTTTTTGAACTACATTGTTTTGCATTGAGCATGCTGTGCCCATTCAGTTTTATGCTCCTTGGGGAGAGGCCCTTCATTGCTCATCTATTACTGTAGCACATACAGAAATGAGAGGAGCTTCAGCAGGTCTGTGTGTCCTTTATTTAAAAAACCCTTGTGTTTCTAAAGAGCTTGGACTACCTCATTCCAGTAGGATTTACCATGGATGTCAAGGGCTTAATAAAGGTCACTACATTTTATCTAGACTAAGTTAAGCATTCTTTTAGGTCAGCTTTCAAGTATATATTGTTTTAGTTCCAAGATATATTTATTAAACATGTAAATATTAGGATATTTTAAGATCTGGTTCATAAAGACACAGATTAAAATGGGTTGTTGGAATGATTAAAGTTTATGCAAGAAAGAAATAAGCTTTTCCCCTGTCTTTCAGTCCACTTTGTTTGCTTTGTTTTTCTTGTGACAAATCCTTGTTTCTGTGAATATAAAGGACATGTCTGTAAGTCTCTCTAATGTGAAATCATCTATGTTTTCCTTCTTTGTGAAAAAGATACAGTCACACTCTTAGGTGATGCTGCCTTTGATAGGATCTGTGAGCCAAGACCTGTTTGCGGAGGTAGAAAAAAAGCACAAGGGCGAGACACTCTGTGGAAAGTTGCCATGATAATCCACTTCTCAGTGAGCACACTTAGGCAGAAGTATTCTGTGGGAGTGTCTTTGAGAGACAGACCTGAAGCACTGATGTTCGGTCACATAAACCTAGCTGGGGTATAAGTACGGTAAGGATCAATTCAGTATTGGCAGGAAAGTGGATTAGATTGGTTTTGGCTTTGGCTTCAGCTTGGTGAGGAAGTAAAAGCACTGTTAGCAAAGCAGTCAGCAAATACATGGATTTAAGTATTTTTTCCCCCAGAATGATAGCTGATAATTGCACAAGGCTCTATTGTCACACATTTCCAGTAAAATGGGGAGGAATGAGGACTGAAAGATCTTACACTGATTTTTGTTTTTAAAAAATGTATCAGCTCAAACATAGCTTTGTGAAGTTCTGTGCTCAATGAATAGACAGCAAATTTTTAAAGATGAAATTCAACCTTTTTCTCTCYKTCTGCTTTGCTYTCTGGTTTTCCAAAGGGAACATTTTAATCAACCAGTTATGTATACAGGCCACTCTTTCATAAGAGAAACAAATTATTCAAAGAAAAAAACCCCACAGAATAAAACTGATACTGTATTTACTGACTTTGCTAAGTGTATATATGAACATGCTGCTTTATGAGAGAAAAGGGCAAATCAAATGAGTAGAGGCCTTTTAGTTTGAGAGTTCCTGAGTAGCTTAGGTAAGCTTTGAAACCAAATGTAATAGTTTATTAACTCTGCATGATCTCTGTTCTTCAGTCTAGAATTTGATTTCACAGTTGCACCTCTTTCACTGTTCTGAATGGCAATGAAATGAAATGAGGTCAAAGTGGTTTGTCTGGGGTTTTTTTTCTGGGCCACACGATACTGTCCAGTGCGGTTTGTGTGTGAAGACCATTGAGAGGACTCTGGGTGGGCAGTTACCATGTAGCCAGACATAGGTTCACTGGGCTTGGTTTTGGCTTTTTTTTTATTTCTTTCTGCATCTTGGTTTTTTAGAGACTATTCAGATAGTCTGAGCTTCCAGCACTTTTCACTGGGATGTAAGTTTTGCAGATATAAAGTAATCATTTTCTTCCTTCCTATAGCTCTCATGGGTTTTTAGCTTTCTTCTGTTTGGAGCAGCAGGTAGGGCACTCTTATCTAGTAAGGGCCCAGGTATTCTGCACAGGGAAGGTACCATCTTGCTACATCCAAATTCAAAATGGAGGTATCTTAGTTTCAAAATGACTCTGTGGGAGAGTTTAATGCAATAACTAGAAACTTAGCCAAAAATAAAGTTGAAGTTTTCTTTGTTTTCTTTTTTCAAGTCAAAGGTGTCAGAAAAAAAGTTAACTCTGAAATTTAGGTATCAAAATGAGCCTTTAATTCTAGTTCTTGTTTGTAGAAGGGMTTCAAATCTCAGTGGATATAGAAGTAGTTTAGTGAACTTTTAAAAATAATATTGTCATTAAAGCTGCTTCACCTTTTACTCAGACTCTTTAGTCAGGATGTGACTCTTAACCTGAAGGATRTTATCTTACAGAATAAGGGCTTCCCTTCCTGTAGCCTTTCAGAAACACCCATTGCTCATAATCATTTTAGGACACTTAAGGRTGTTTGAGGTGTCTGTCTGAAAGAAGACTTCTCAACATTTCACAGTCACGTATACACAATACTTCAAGAAAATTCTCTGTGTTTTCTTTAATCTAAACTCAATTATATAGTAGCATTTTACATTTTTTCTAAATTTTTATAATGAGACTTTATAGTTAAACTGCGTTTAATTTGTTGTACAATCCTACAATAGTTTGGCTATTTCAGGAAAAGAGGCCCTCCTGTCTTGTGGGCCTGTTGTTACTCAACACAGTTCTCAAGCAGTGATTTCCTTATGTGATGTACAGAAGTGAGGATGAAAGGTCAAAATGGTGGACTTCCTCTTAGGAGAACTTCCTTCTAGCAGAATTTTAAAATGTAATGCTTTAGGCAGGAAGTCTTGTTTCTGGCTTTTTGCTGTGATGATTAATGAGATTGATGAAAAGATTTCCAGTTTCTCTTCATCATCACAATATATTACTCACTCTCACCAGATTATGCAAACAGAATTTGGGAAAACAGCAGAGGCTTGGCTAYATTTCACATGCTGATGTTGCTCCAGAACATCTGGTCTATTTGCTTTTAAAACTTTCGGTAAAATTTTCTTTCATTTAACAATGGGGATTTGTTTTSCTTTAAAATCTAGGAGTATTTGGGGCTACATAACACATAAATTCACTCTCCAGTTATGTACATTAATGGTGTGGTTTTGTCTTAAATTACTTAACWGTGTTTGCAAAATGATGCTTGAATGCAGGCCTCACATGGCATTCTAAGACTGATTTTTTAGCTAAAAACCTTGGTTATTATGTGTATATAGCAGCATATAGGATACACATTTCTCTGTGAATTATTAGTTATACTGGAATTCTGCAGTGGTCATAGTTTCTCATCCCATTTAACATATTCTCTGATTACTTTGGGATTTCTTTTATAGCTCAGTATAATTTTGGTGAATTTTCATTATGCTTTAAATTGCATGAAGTACAGATTACAACTCTGAATATATTCTCAGAACTACTTTATGTCATTTATGTTCCTTTCTTCTGTTTACTAAAAGGCACTGAAAATAGGATTACTTGGGAACAAGGTTTGATGATGGCTGTACTTTCTGAGCTACAAACCTGTTACCATGCARTGACAGGACAAGAGGGAATGGCTTTAAACTGAAAGAGGGCAGATTTTTAATTAGATCATTAGTATGAAATTCTTTACTGTGAGGGTGGTGAGGCAGGTTGCCCAGAGAAGCTGTGGATGTCCCTCCCTGTAAGTGTTCAAGGTTAGCTGGATGGAGCTTTGAGCAACCTGGTCTGGTGGATGCCCATGGCAGGGAGCTTGGAACTAGAGGACCCCTGGAGCCTTTAGAGGTTGTAGAGTCTTCCTCACTGGAGATACTCAAGAGTTGTCTGGACCCAATCCTGTGCAGTGTAGCAGGGGGGATGGAACAGATGACTCACTGTGGTCTCTTCCAGCCTGACTTGTTCTGTGATTCTCTGGTCTTTAAGGTCCCTGCCAACCCAAAAATTCTACGATTCTATGAAACAAATGCAAAATGGTCTAGCTGCCAGTAAAATATGGTTACTTTAGTACCTTAACTCTTTACTTATTACTTATTTTTATGGTGCAAGATAAGAAGTTGTAGGAAGTTTCTTCTTTTATAATAGAAATACATTTTAATCCACTAATTTTATGARACTGTGTGTGTCTTTGTAGAGAAATACTAGTAGTTTTCCCAGAATAGAATGAGCCTGAGATTGTCTCTCCCTTAATGCTAGGACAAGCTATTGCACAGCTGGAACAGTGTCAGAAGGTCAAGACTAAGGAGTGACAGCTATCGAGACAGATTTATCTAGGTCATTTGCTATCATTCAGCTGTCTGTTTACAGCTGTGCACCAGGGAAGTCATAATAATAGAAAGAATGTTCTTTGGAATACTACTTAAATTAGGTTATGTTTATTCAAGCAGCTGATTGCATTATCAAAATCATATTTAGAAGAATTTAAAAGTACACAGGAAAAAAAGAGAGCTGTGTAGAGGAGGCATTTATGTGTAACATACATCAARATCTGCCATAATTAGAACATTTGTTTATGTCAAACCTGATAAATTATTAAATTAATAACTAATAAACATTTTCTTATCATGAAAATGTCTCTTGTTTTTTTCTGGGAAAGAAAGAGGTGGAAATTTTATTCTGCTTTCTTATGCAGGTTGTACTTCTTCTTTAAGGCCGCACAATGTCTTTACCAATCTGTTTTCAGATAACTGTTAGAGAACAAAGAAATGGTTCAGGAGTTGAGGCTCAGTAAGTAGTGATGATATAACAGTAAATGTCAGCTCAGTAAGTAGTGATGATATAACAGTAAATGTCAAAGACAACTAATGCTTCTTTCTGTAATCACACCGCTGCGAAGTAACAGTTTGCCAGGTTTTATTTATGTTTCCCAGAAAGACAGTGAGCTCTAATGCCTCAGGTTGTGGGACTTTTTCCAGTAGTCCCTTATTCTYCCACAGGATTCATGGGATTTTTAGCTAGGTGCAAAAGACCCATTTAACAAAGTTGAAATTCAAAACTTATGTCCCATTTTAAGCTCTTGTTTCAACACCCTCAACTCTTCCCATCAAGGAAACAAATTCTCTAAGAAATGCTAAAGGGATCCAAAGCAAAGTAGTTCTGGGTATTGTATKGGGATATCACTGTTACCTGGTGTTATGCTGTTGGTAATAATTACACTGCATTTCAAATTGGCTTTTGGCTGATTATGCCTGTCAAGTGGCTTTGCCTGCAGCCTCTGGTAGGTTGTTTACTGTCCATGAATTTTTCCATCTCATTTTTAATTTTTTATAGTCTTGATTTCTTTAATGAGTTCCTTGATTGACATGTACAATCTCCGCAAAATTTGCTCCTTTGCTTAATTTTAAACCTTCTGGTTGGTCATAAGACAGCACCAAATTTTTTGAGTTATGGAAGAGAATAATGGTTGTTTGTCTATCTTTTATGAATTCCTAGTAGTATGCAGATTATTAAGCAGTATATAAAAACAGTTCATTGTCTTCAGAAGACTACAGTTTCACAGATTGCCTCATCCATGCATATATCAGTATATACTAGTACTTTACATCCCAAGAAAAAAAAAAAGTCTGACATTACAGAGAAAACATATTCCAAAGAAGATTCTTAGAATCTCAGACATGCTCCCAACTTTGCTGATGATTTGATGTTTTACCTTASTCAAGCTATTTTGTTTTTCTGTGCCAGAGCTTCTTAACTGGTTCACTGCCTGCCTTGCCTTTATCAACTTTCTAAAAGCAGTGTTTTATTATACTTACTGGTGCAGAGAATATCAAAAGAATCTTTCAGCTCAATTTAAGGTGTCTCTATACACAGCGATAAAGATGATTTCCAAGAAAATAAGTGAAGCGATTAAGCCTCTCTACCAAGCAAAGTTGTTAGAAAGGCTCTGCAAGGGATATAACACCATGTGTATCCCCCATCTCTCTCCATCAGGAAAGAAATCTATAGCTTAGAAACCTTAAAATTCTCTTAGATAGCCATAATTTGCTGCTATCACTTGTAATTCTTGACTATATRCATCTTTTACCTTGAGCCTGAGAGCTGACTATATGCAAACCCTGCACGTTCTGTATAATCAGAGTTCCCTGTTGCCTTCTTCAGTTTTCTTCCTTATTTCAGGTGTTGGAACATCTTTAATTGGCAATTTTTCAGTTGTATTTTTCAGTCATGTAGTCGGCAGGCCTTGGGTTTGTCTACAAAGGAGCTTTTGACAGTRACAAGGAAACACAGAATCATATATTTATATAGCTTTGTCTGTATGTGACATTTTTAAAGATATTTGGACATTAGCTTAAAATTTTTGAAATCTGCCCTGTGAGAAGCTGTTGGGAACAACATTTTCAGGTTGTAAAAGCTTCTACTCRCTGTAGAAGAGCATCTCACCTACCTTTTGGCTCACTGGGGAGTCACTGCTCTTCCTTAACTCAGCAGTGATCAGCCCCTGACTCTTGCTGTGGGGAAGAGAAGGATGGCTTTACCTGCTGTTATCTGCTATGAGCAACCAGAGAGAGTGGGAGTGAAAGCATTCTGGCTGCACCCCACTGTGTGTTGGGAGGAGGAGTGACTGAGAGAGAGCACAGGGTGGATCCTTTGAAAAGGGGAAATGCAGCTGGCTCATCTCAGTTCACCTCACGGTGCAGATGTAGATGCAGATGTAACAAAGCGCTTCATCTCTGCCTCTCTTTGAGAAGCTGTAGGTTTCTGCTCACCTAAAACAGGTTGTAAAGTACTTGCTCCGACTGGCTTTTCCAGTGGCTTGTTTGTTCTTAGTGACTGCTGATAGTTTGAAATGCATTCAAGTATGCATTTGAATTTGAGATGTGAAAAACATGTGGAAAAAATTGGGAATATGCACCACCACAAGAGGAGTGGAGTCAGTCAATACTGGTTTTAGAACAGAGCACATCGTCCATACTAAGTTGGTTTTGCAGCACTTGGAAACTTGTTACTATCCTGACAGACTCCAAAATAGATCCTTCACATTTGCAGGATGAAAAAGGTGTAAAATCTCAGTATGAGGGAAAGAAAAAGACAAGGTGTGAAAGAAAGAAGGAAAAAAAGGGAATGTTCTCCAGAATGCATATTTCATGTAAAARTCTGAATTTAATCAAATGAGAGAGTTCTGTTAGCAATAAAGATTTAATTCACTTCCTTACTAGATGCTGACTTTAGCAATATATTATCAGAACATACATTATTTARGTATTGGTAAATTTCATTAATTTGTACTGTAAAGCACCATCTAAATATAGCTTTTCAGGGCATGCATTTGCTACTATCCTTGGACCAAAGTGACTCATTTGGTGTTCGGAGACACTGCTATATCCTAGGCAGTAGTATGCTCTCATGACATTTTAAAGATCAAACCAGAAAGTTTAAAATGTGTATTTATGATAAAATGAACCCTTACAGTRACAAATACATTTGTAACTTATTAACTCTTTTGTTGTGTTTGGAGACCTCTACAACTATTTTGTTTTGTTTTGGAAGTGAGATTTACATATTTCAGTTAMAACAAAACCCCAAATGAATCAAAGATAGAGGATTCAATGGTAGAGATTGTAGGTCTATCAGTTTTACACAAGTATTGCTCCTTTTCTACCCATATTCATAATGACCCACAGTTCAGACTGGATGTCAGATTTACATCTCAGTCTGTGTTTTTCATCTGATACTGTTCAGTGTATTGTTATGATATAAATATATTGGGGGACTTAATAAAATAGTAACATCCATTTTTCTCAGCATGGAAGTGCAAATTAATGGTTAAAGACAGAGATAATGAGCCACAATTCTTGGTTCTATTCTGGGCTCTGAGCTGACTCACTACATAATCTTACTCAAGTCATTTAAATTCAGGTGAAATAGGCCCACTGAACTGATAAGACAGGCTTCAGCCTTTCTTCCTTGGTGGATTTTTCAATACAATTCTGCGCCTCTGTAATCAGCATAAATTTAATACTTTTTTTCCATAGGATCCTTGTAATATATGTTTATTAAATTTGTTTATTTACCTTTAAATCCTTTATTGAAAGATACGTTTTTTTTCTGACAGAAGTGGGCAGGTAAATATTAGCCTGTTCTGTGGAGATATTTTTCTAAAATGATCTTCTTCTACATCTACAAAATGGCCTTTCAAAAAGCAATGACACCCATAATTGCCCATCAGCAGGGTTGCCACCTGGAGATCTATCTCATTCTCAGATCTCTGCAGTGAGCTAAATGATGTTTTGTGATACACAAGTCAGGCCACAGAATATTTGCTCTCCACTGGAAAKTGTCCTACTGTCACTGATGTGTGAAAACACAAGAGACCTTTGCTTTTAATTCCTGTATGTGAACTGGAAATCAAAATACTGACCAGTTTTGCCAAGTAGATTTGTCTTTCAGCAATGCCCAGCTGACTGAGGAGAGTAAGAAATTCTGTCTCAGAATGGCTTCACATGACCACACGTCCCAGCAGTGGGAATGGCAGCACCAAGCATTGGTGATTCATTCCCTCAGCACTGAAACTCCAGCGTTCAGAGGAAAAGGATCCTTTTTGAACAAACAAATGTCTTATCCCACAGAGAGTGCAGACATTATAAAGTTATTCATCAAGGCAGTCATCCCTAAAGTAGATGTAACTGCAGAATTTCATGTAGAGGAAAACCAGAACTACAGTAGAAAGTGATTGAGAACTGAAAGGATGGAATTGCATATTTTAAGGACTCCCTAAATTACACSTGTGGAAAGGTTCACTCTGGGCATGCCAATGAAGTTATTCCTGTTTGTGTGCTTCACGGTTTTTTTGGATGGCAACTACCCAGTAAGGTAATTGCAGCTGGTTGTAAAACAGGAAGACAACCAGATTAATTTGCTCTGTTTTCCACTTCAGTATCACCTCAGGCTGTTTCTTTACTATATCTTGTATGCAAAGCCAAGTCAGCCTTATCATTAGTGAGATGGGAGACCTCAAAGGAAAACTGTGATTTGGCAGGTAACTACAGTGGTGATTTTTTTGGTTTTTTGCCTGGTAGCACTCCTTCTTTGTACTCAATACAGCAGCATGAGCTGGGAGTTAAGGGTTTTGTAGCACTAAAGCAGCTATTGTCTTTATGAATCATAAAGCTGAGGTGCTATTCTCCTATGGCCATTGCAAAACAATTCAGACYATTTGGAACACCCTTGTTCAGCTTCCCTTCTTTTTGGGAAGTGCCTGAAGTAGAGCATGTCAAATTCCTACCTTGTCATCTGATTGTAGYTCAGTGGAGGAAAAAGTAGTTTTGCATAGATCAGAATGGTTGTTCAGTTTTAAAGGGACACCTGGACCACAAGGACAACTTAAAAGTTGGATCAGGTAGCTGAAAGACTTGTCCCATTTAGTTTTGAATATCTCCAAAAGTAGAGGTTCCACAATCTCTCAGAATATGTCACTTCAGGATTTGGCCATTTTGCTGGTCAAACAGGTGGTTGCTATCTCTTGGTTTGCAAGTGCTCCAGGAAGGAGAGAGTTGCTTTGGCTTTTCCTGACGGAATCTTGTTTTCATACTGCGTTAGGGACCTCCAGGTTAACTGTACTGAAGTTATTTGGAGTACAGCTAGTCATGGTTTACCTCTGTGAAAATTTTCATATGTCCAGAATATTGACTGAGCCAGTAAGGTCTGTGTTCAGTGGAGCCTGTCATCAGTGGGTCTGTAAGTTTAATGAAGATTTTGCTTCCCAGAATGGAAGGATGGCGGGTTTACTGAAAATAGATCTTTATTCTGATGAAAGTTACAACAGAATAGGGGCAAGCAGAAATTACAGAAATTCTGCAATGAATTCTTTGAAGCTTAGAGGTCTTGGCAGTGCAGTTAAAGCTTTCAGAGGTGTACTTTTAGAACATGCATCCTGAAACTCATTCATATTTATCCCAGTTTATAAAATTGCAGGTTACACTTACCTGCATTTCTGGTACTTCTTGAAAGGCATGTGTTTTCACCACTGATATCTTAGGAATTTCTTTTTAYTTTCTTCATTTCTTTATACCTGTAAAAAGTGTTGTGAAGCATAGTCRTTTTTATTTGGTAGCTCTTTTAGCACCCGTTCTGCACAAAGCGTATGTGTCTGCATGATGTAGGAAATACTAGGTATTCAAGCCTTTTGTACTTTCTTAGACAATGTCACAAAATTTTATTCACTTTAGAGTCTTTATGTACTTGACTAGAATTTGTTTGGGCTTGGATATTAGTTCTGTCTTTCTGTTTCCTTTGTTGATACAACTTGGGTAATGAAATTCTAACCTTGCATAAATGAGCATGATTTCTGCGAGGTATCTAAAAGACATGCTTTTTAAAAGTGAAAAATTGTTCCAAATATGTCATGGTATTAATTTTTATTTAACGCCTGAAATATTTCAATCCTTAGTAATGTATATTACACTTGAAAGCTCCCATTTCCTTTACCACTATAAAATCCTGTGTCAAAAAGTCTAAATTCTTGGTGTACTAGTTTCAGCAAGTCAGAAGCCAAGTATTTTATTAACAACCATGGTATTGGTTGCTCAGGGAGAGGTTTTTATTTGATCTTAAAGGAATGTTCTGTAATCAGCCCATGTTATTATGGAGCTCATTCTGTCTACAAATGACATGGATATTCTATTCTTCCTCTGATGTTATAGTGGAGATTGACATCTTGTAGCACTACATTTAATGAAAGAAAGACTTCAGAATTAAGAAATAACTGCAGTTCTGCAATAATGCAGTTTCAAGTAGTCTTTTCTTCTCAGTGCATAAGTTTGTAAAAGTGAGGTTGAATCTGTGGATACATCTTAGCTGAAAACTTCAAAAACAATTTCCTGCAAGATTTAATGTGAAAATTTTACTAATTTCAGCAACAAATTGTTATTTACCTGACATTTATCTGCTCTTCTGATTGACATTTTTCTCCTAAACTATTTTACCTCTAACTCACCTSGTTTAGACTAGCTGCCTGTTAGAAATGTGTTTCAGGCTGGTCACTTATAGTACTGAGACTAAACACAGCTTTTCCATTTTGTGTTATTGTCCTTCTGTGATTATGGAATGATACACGCTGTATCCTCAGCTCCTTGGAAGATACATGAGATTTCACTAATCTCACTGAATTYGTCTGCTGCATTCTGTATTGACCCACAAAGGAGATGCAGTATGAAAGGAGTTAACTGAGAAATTCCTATTGGAATTAGCTGCTGTGCAACAGTTAGAACTGAAGTTGTTTTTTATCTCCGTGTTTTTATTGAGTCTTATTTCTGAGCATATGCAGCATATTCCCTCTCCATAAATAGTGATCAGTTTGACTTACTGCATAGTGGAGAGATGGGAACACCTTCCTGACTTTCCCACTGGGGCCTCTTGCACTTCTAAACCTGCAGAAAAGACACTGTCTTTGGTAATCAGCTSTGTATGCCCAGTTGTAGAAAGGGAAATACAGCCTAAATCTGTCTCAGTTTTTGCAGCAGCTGACAAATTGTTATTGTACATTAATTACGGCCTAGCTCACAGGAGGATCTAGGAGATAATTTATGTGGAGGAAATTGTTACTGCTTTACTGAAAAAGGAAAAAGAAATCCCAGTTGTTTTAACTATAAAACTTTCTGCCTCTGGGTTTTCATCCTGGCTTTCTTAAAATCCATCTATACATGTGTGCACTTGTTTTTCTCCAAGTATTGCTTTTACCCATCTACCCTTTATGGCACTTTTTAGCTCATGTTAAGGGCAACAAAATAAAGTGACATTTCATTTGGTTTGCTGAATTCTTAGTCACAGCAGTTTCAAATTCATTTTGTTGATATGTTTTTGGGAAATTTCATGTCTGGAGAGAGCTAAACAGAGAGCTGAAACATTTATGGCTGCCTCAATTCAGTCAGTACAGAAGTTATGCAAAATGCATTTCAAATTTGTAAATAATGTTGGTTTGCCATATTTTCTATAAAATGTCTAATTCTTTTTGACTGATATTATTCAAACAGGATATCTGATCCCAATGCAGCTGCCTTTATATTATTCAGTAGTCTTTTTTTTTTCTTTTTTTTTCTACAGGACAGCAAAATAATATACTTCTGTGGTTCTTTTCAGCTAAAATGTGTTTTTTTTGAGGTTAGGGATACCTCTATTGTATTCCTCACAAACTACCTTATAACTTCTTTTCATATAAAGATATTTTTCCATTTTTACAACTTACCAGTTATTTTATGAGGAAAAAAATCAATGTTCAGTTTGTAATAATGGAGRTACTTCTTAGTGAAGTCCTCTGATTTTGGAAGATGTACTGTTGGTTTACTGGGAGATAGATGGCTGTATTTCAAGCTTATTTTCTGAGATACGAAGTCCAGATTAAATGGAGGTGACACTTGGGGACRTRGTTTAGTGGTGGATCATGCTAGATTTATGGTTGSWCTCARGGRTCTTAAAGGTCTTTTCCAGCCTAAATGATCCTWTAATTATATTTTGTGAGWGTAGTCATTACTTCCATTATATTTATTTGCAAATAGGCAAATATATTGGGATGTTAACAGGAGGCAAATAGCTGAGGGACAGTGGCCTTCCCTTTAATTTTGTGGAAAAAAATGGTGGAAGTAAAGCATAGAGAGTGCTTCCTCAGGGGAAGAAGGGCCTTGACTTTTTTTTTGTTTTTAATGGAAATGACATTACCATAAGCCACTGTTATTTAGAACAAACAAACTTTGGAGTTTTCTTCCTTTTCAAAGGCAAAGAGGAAAATTCTGCCCATTTGTGCTTTCTCTTTTATTCCTATACAAAACCAAACTTTTCACTTTTCCTAACTTTTTAACCTAATTTGTTAATAAGTTCTTCTTCACATTTACATTGTTTCCCAATTACTTCTTACTCTTTGAGCTATAATCCTCAGTATCAGAATGTATTACTTTGTGTTGCTGGATGCCACTATTTGATATTTATCTCAGCCTGTCTTTTCCTTTCTTTCCTTACTTCAATGAGTGTTAACAATTTCTAAAAATCTGACAAGCATCTTCAATGTCTAAATGGTACATTTATTGTTGGCACACTGAATATGCCAGCATCACAGCAAAAAGAGATTAAAACAAGTTATTTGATGACTGAAATGAGAAAGGGAGAAATATATCCACTGTTTACTTGCTTTTACTGTAGAGTGTGTGGTATTAGATAGGGGTTATGAATTTTATTTGTTGTGTCATTATTTAAATAGGCAGTTATTTCAGAAACAACTATACATCTTTATATGAAACTTAAGTTGATTAAATGCTTTGCAATACCTGCTGTCTTCAGGATGTTGAGTGGCTGGTGAGTCATAGTTATCTAATTTCACTGTTATTTTCTAAACCCAATTCTGTCTTATTTTCTGTGTGTATTGAAGTCCGTGTCTAGGCCCCTTCACTGATTCCATGTGATTCTTTCCATATTCAGCAACCTTGCTTTTCTTTTTGGGAACTTCTAAGATTGACAGGTTATGCAATTATTAGTTCAAGTCCAAAGACTAATATCTGCTCACTTCAATCCTAAATCCTACAGACTAGGATTTTCTAAGTTTTCTTAGATTTTAGAATTTCTTCATGGTTACATGTCTCCAATCCTTAAAACCCATCTCTCTTACTAGAAAATTATTCCAGTAATACAAGTGCCTTTTTAGCAAATTGCTTGTTGGCAAAATGCTCACATTGGGTATGTTTAACCAGGYCTTCTCTCAAAATATTTGGGAAGTTCTTAAAACTAGTGAAATAACCTTCTCAGCCAATACTTGGGTGGGTCACTCTGCCCTGGCAGTTATGTGCTCTGGTATGATTCTGATTATCCCTGGTTACCTCACTGGCACAGCAGGCAGAACGAGTTGTTACTTGGCAGTGTGCTTCAGAGAATGTTATATGTAGTAGAAGCAGGTTTGCAGACATGGTAGATTCTTATTTCAGTCTGAGTCACTGTGTGTATGATTTGTTTTTTACCTGCATCTCCTACTTTGCTAAGTATTCAGGAACAAATTGGTTTCATTTAGTGAGATTTTCCCAGATTACTGATATTTTGGGCTAAGGGCAATAGTATGAGGCTCAACAAGGCCAAGTGCTGGATCCTGCACTTGGGTCACAACAATCCCATACAGTGCTACAGCCTTGGGAAGAGTGGTTGGAAAACTGCCCAGTGGAGAAGGACCTGGGAGTGTTGGATGACCACAGCCAAACAAGAGCCAGTGTGTGCCCAGGTGGCCAAGAAATCCAATGGCATCCTGGCCTGGATCAGCAATAGTGTGGCCAGCAGGACCAGGGCAGTGATTGTCCCCCTCTACTCAGCACTGGTGAGGCCACACCTCAGGTGCTGTGTCCAGTTTTGGGTCCCTCACTACAAGAAAGACATTGAGGTGCTGGAGAGTGTCCAGAGAGGTGCAATTCAGCTGGTGAAGGGTCTGGAGCACAAGTCCTGTAAGAAGCAGCTGAGGGATCTGGGAGTGTTTAGCCTGTAAAAAGGGAGGCTCAGAGAGGACCCTCTCTCTCTCTACAAGTACCTGACAAGAGGCTGTAGAAGGGTGGGGGTCAGTCTCTTCTCCTAGGTAACAAGCAATGGACCAGAGAAAATGGCCTCATGTAGTGCAAAGGGAGGCTTTGATTGGCTTCAAGGAAAAGTATCTTAATGGAAAGGATTGTCAAATACTGGAACAGCCTGTCCTGGGAAGTTGTGAAGTAAACATCCCGGGAGGTATTTGAAAGACATGTGGCACCTGGGGACATGGTTTAGTGATAGACTCAGCATTGTTAGGTTAGCATTTGGACTTGATGATTTAAGATATCTTTTATAATCAAAAAAGTTCTATTATTCTATATGTACTTGTTTTTTAACATGAGATTTCATCAATCAAAACTCTTTTGTTCTCCTTGGCTAAATTTATATTTATTTGTTTGTTTTTTTTCTCCTTGGCAGCCTAAAGCATCACAAGGGCCATATTGTTCAGGATTTCAAAGAGCAACCGTTTATCTTTGTGGATACAAGTAAACGGACAATGGTGTCCCGACCATCTGCTCAAGCTGCTTGAGAACAGTCTTCTGTGCAAATGGCATGAAAGGTAATTTAACCTCAGAAGGTGCCCACAGAGCTCCAGCTCTGTTTACCATTGTGTCTTTGCCAGTCTAAAAATAAATCATGCTGAACAAAAACATCCTTTTTTTCTTTCCCAATTTAAAGAATAGATCATCACCGGAGCTAATTTCAGCTAATTTCACCACAAGGGGTTGTTTTTCCTCTATAGTATTTTTTTTAAGTAGCAGATAGGTTTCCTGGGATAAATGGTATCTGTCTTATAATTGTATTTGTTACTGTAGGAGGCTGTCGTTTTTCAGAGTACAAAATAGGGTATAATCATGGAGTAGTACTCAGTGCTGAGTGATACACACTTTCAATGTAACAACTCTAATTCTGTCGTGACCCCTTGTTATTTTGTTTTGCCAGCCTCTGTGTTTAATTGAGGAAGGCAGCTCTGCTAGTAAGCAAGTTTTCATTTGCAGAGGGGTATTYTGTCCTGAAAATGATGAGTGCTTTTCTGGATGCCCTCTTTCAAAGCCTCACATGAAGTAGTTTAAGTCTCTGGTCCTAGTGTCACTCTGAAAAGATTTAAAGCTTCACTGCCAGTAAAAAACTTATATATATATATATATGTGTGTGTGTGTGTGTGTGTGTGTGTATAAATAAAATAGCCAAACAAGGGAAAAACAATTCCTTTCTCAAATTCAATACGTATTTTAGGCTAGAAAAGAAGCCTAAATGTCATCTCAGTGTCAGTGGTTTTGCAGTTCCTACTGGCTATGGTGATTACTCTCAGGACTAGCAAAAGCACCTTCTGGGTGCTGCCCCACAGCTTGAGGCTCTGTATTATCTTCTGCCGTCTGCTGTGCTGATTTCTTCTGTTCAGTGCTAAAGCAGTTYCTGGCTCCTTCATGCTCTCTTTGTACTGCATTCCTCCTGCTTTGTGGTAGGTCAGGCTGGTCTGTGATGTGGGACTGTTTTCTGGCRAAGTCTGGAGGTCAGATCAGACCTTGTAGAGCATGTTCTCTGGGATGCTGCTGCTGCACAGTCATCTTGCATGCTGCTGTGGGAGGAGAAGTAGAAAATGCATTTTCCTGGCTGCTTTGTCAGAGGATTTGTTCTGAGGGCACGTGGGAATGTCAGCAGCAGAAAGAAGGTAGATAAAATCTGTATTYGAGAATCAAACTTGGATTAAATGAAAAATGATGACAGTGTCTGTGAGGAGTCTGTGTCATCTGGTTTTGTGGCTTATTTAGCTACACTGGTTTAGCTAACCTAATAAAATACAGTGCCTTACTGTAAAAAATACATCCTGGACATAAAAAATGGACCAGATTCTTGATTTAATTGCCAAAGGGCATCCACTCTTGATGGTGGCAAGCTTTTGCTCCAACTTAACAACATAAGCCTGATTCATACTTTTCTTGGACATTTTCACTTGGATTTARTTTTTTAAGCAGAAGAGGTGGAACATGACAGATTTGAAAATGTTTTATATAGCTTTCAACAAGAAGCAATTTATAGCAACTTGAAGTTACATAACTTCTAACTCCACTTTTTTTCATGGCATGATTTAGATAGATCTGGTACTTTCACAATAATTCAAAGGAATATGCAATCAGTCAATCCATCTTATCTATTTTAAGCATTTTCAAGGAACCATCACTGTAGTTTCTATATTCTAAATCTGAATACAAGTGACAGTTTGCCATAAACAAGTGTTTTGCAAAATATCAAAAAKAAAAATGGTTTTATTAATTTATGAAATGAAACCTTCCTCTACTAAAGGGACCCCACAGTATTGCTCATGATATTCACTACACAAGTAGTATTCATTTATGCTTTAGGTAAGATTTTACTTTAGGAAAAACTTTTTTTCATAGGAAGATTATGGGATTCTTCTCCAGCRATAGCTAACTTGTAGATTTGTACAACCCCACAATTATCAGAAAGACAATGGACTRTTACCTTTCATTAATTGTATTGGCCTAGATATAGGACAAATGAACACAACAAAATTTTTTCACAGAGCAGTATTTAGGATAATCTAGGAATTCATTCAGATGGCTTCAGAATACTTGTAGCCAGGGGTAGTTTGGATTCTCTCATAAAGTATTTCATTAAAACCATTTTGCAATATTGTTCAAATGAATTGTTGCACTTCTAATCAATTGAATAATTCATGAACATTCTTTTAAAGCAATTTAATCAAAGCATCATGTGAATAGTTTCACAACATTGTACCTATAATAGTATCAAAGCAATCCTTCAATCTCAGCTTGCCCCTCTGTGTAGTTTGGGTGTTTGTGTTTTGCCTCATTTGATCTGAAAAGAAGCCATAAGGTTGTGTAGGTCAGAATTAGGCATCTGTCTGGGATATAAAGATTATCCTGCTGAGAAACACAGACTAAGTTGAGAAAAGCATTTGGAGAAGCACAAATGAAAAGCTAGAAAATGAAAAAAAAAAAAACCCAGAAAATAAACAGAACAATAACAAAATGGAACCAGCAGAAAGAGCAGCCTCTATCTCAGAAATATTTTCTGCTTTTGACATCATTGTCATATTTGTTTAAAATTCTAGAATGTTTATTCCTTGTTCATACTTCTTCCACATTTGCATAGTAGATTTCAGTATTATTATTGTATATTTTTAATCTACATGGAAATTTTACTGGAAAAAATTAGAGAAGCATTAATATAAGTTACTGAATTTAGCTGGAGCTTTTTTAAGGTCAAGGGCTGCCTCTGTATTTCAAAGCTACAACAGATGAAAATCTGCTACTCTCAAGAGAAAGAACTCTAGAAGGCCCTTTTAGTTTTCCATGAAGTATGGAAACCCTGAATATTCAAGAACTCAGTTTATCTTCTGTTTCTCAAAAGGTTCATGGTAGTTCTGTATGTTATTTTTGACATTTTACTGAGCAACATGGCATTATTAGATTCACAGAAAGAAGGAATTAGAGATTATGTAGGATTTGATTTCTACCTCTCATCTCTTCTACCTCACAGACCATGTTTGGTCTCCATTTGTTGTTGCTCTTTAATTTGTAGTCTTTCCTTAGATGAAGAGGTCAGGAATAAGAAAGGAGGAGAAGAATACTGTTATATTCTCTCATGTGGGACTTCTGTCATAAATATGTATATGGTTGAAAGCCTGAGACAAAATGTGAAGAAGCTGCTTCCCAGTATATATGGTGATACCATTTCATGGTTCTCACCCATACCACATTTCATTTAATGAGCTGTAATTGTCTGCTGTCATCTGTCATGATCTTAGGCTCTGGCTGGGTTTGAGTTTGTAATGAAGACACTTCAGTGCAACTGTATGTTGGTGTCTAAATGCTTGCTAGGTGTCTAGCTTCTCATATAATCAATGTACTATATGTTTTCATGCTAGTCAGGCCAAAAGATTGATTYAAATATCCATCTGCTACAGGTTAAAATGACTGACACCTTTGTATGCCTCTAGGATCATTCAGAATGTGGAAAGTGTCCTTGACACATCCATGTGGAATAAATAAATAAGGCACAGGACCTGTAGGAGACCTGCAGCCTCCTAATGGGCATGCTGGAGCCAGGAAGGAATGCTCCAAGGTATCTCTGAGGCCAACTGAACTGRGCCTTAGCTGTCTAGGTAACAGCAAACTTAAATATCTTTCTTGCATGTAGACAACAGATGCTGGGTGTGTTAATCTGAAACTGAACTCCATGACATGTAACAGTGCCTTTATTGGATTTCCTGCAAACAGCCTCGCTGACGTGAGAATCATGCAGAGAACTAATGAGATTGAGGAAAGTCATCCAGGTTTTGTCTCGTTTGCTGTGGTCCCTTAGAGGAATATGACATTACTCTACTATAYCACAACAAAGAGAACTTTTCAAGAGTGGACACATGAAAATTTGGCTTGAAACTGCTGCCAGTGCAAATGTGCTGGCAAATTGAGGTGCGGAGGCAGGAACTCGGGTCAGCAACCATGAGTTGAAACAAGAGGTTTAGAATGGATAGAAGGAGAAGCATTTTCACTCTGAGGACAACCAGGCTCTGCACTGGGTTGCTCAGAGATCCTGTGCTGGCTCTGTTCTCTGAAGTGTTCAAGACCCAGCTGGACAAAGCCCCAAGCCTGGTCTCGCAGMTGAGCCAGCTTGGAGCAGGATCTTGAACTAGGAACTGCCTGATGTCCATTCCCACCTGAATTTTCATATGATCTCAAGATACATTATGTCAAGAAGTGAAGTCAATAGCTTTTCTGTTCAAGCCCAATTAGACAAAGAKAGAAAAATTATTTCCCTTAACTGAAGGTGCAAGGATAGTAATTTTCTTTTTCTGGTATGAACAAGTCGCCCCAGAATTAATTGAACTAACCCTGTTGTGGTACAACAAAGGGTTGGGAATTAAAATGGTTTGGAATTTTTTTTTTGTTACAACCAGCATTAAAAATTTGTGCAGGTACAGAAAAATTGAAAAAAAAAAAAAACTAGCAGAAGGACTCTTGGATGGTTTGTGGGATCTTTTTTTTATAGGTTTTGGGTTTTTAATATTATGCCTTTTTTGGTGTGAAAATATTTTTGTAAAAATTGACTCCAATCTCCTTATAAATTAAACATTACAAACATATAGACATGAGAAAAGGTCACAGTTTGCCTTGCAACTAGAAACCTRTCATTTTCTCAAAAGAGGGAAAACACAGGAAAAAGAAATTTCAAGTCAGTCTAGAACATTTTTTCTTTTCTTTCCTCATCTCAGTGGAGCAAAAATTTCCCCATATATTTAAGGAAACATTTAAATAGGCTTTATTAACTGCCTAAATAAAACCATACTGTATTTCTTTAATCACAAGATACATATTACAGATAACCTGGCACGTATTGCTAGTTTTCTCTATGTAAAATAATAATTACTTATTTTTGAATTATGACATATTTTGAATTCTATCACATAGAATGAGAGCTGCATTATACAAAAAGATACTGAATTACTTTTTGCCTTTGCTGCTATTATAAACTGGTAAAAGTGAAAAGGAGTGTAGGAAATCTCAATTSCTTGATTAGTGAGCAAAAATAAAAGATATTGCAAAAGTATGCAAAATGATACATAAATAGAGAACCTGTATTATAGTAATGTTTTGGATAAAAATTGTGGGTTCAAATAAAAATATTTTGAAAATAAATAAAACAGTAAAGCACATTTATGACAGCACATTAATAAAATCAACAGCAGATTTGATGTACTTTGTATGAATTCAAAGAGCAGTGTTTGAGCAGGCTCTGAAATGCAGGAACAGTGATCTTTGTTTTTTAGTGTAAGCCAGTTGCATACTGGAGTAGAAAGGTAACTGTGAGTGTTTGAATTTTGGTTGCTCCTATCTATAGATAGATTGGTCCTGTAGCACTGAGCTGGTGACCTCCTTCCTGAAAAAGCCTGACATATGCCACGAGATTAGGTAGGATGCTGGATCTTGTGTTGCCTCAACAGCTTCAAAAGCCACAGACAATTTAGAGCGTGCTCATAATGCTACAGTTCTTTTCCTACAACTGAGAAAAAGCAAAGTTCTAGTGGAGTGTAACCAGGACAGGCATTATTAGATAGCTACCAAAGGAACTTGGTTGCATCAAATTGTTAAAAGGAGTCTTCAAGAACTTTACTATTTTCAGTGATATGTTCAGGGAAATGCAGATCAGTTAATGTCAGAATGAGCTTTTTAGAGTCRTTGGCCATATCCCAAAATTCTTTTCACAGTTTTTCACTGTGGGAAARGACTGTCAACAGTCCTTTAACTGTTCTAGCACTGTCTTATGCTAGTTTCTGAGAAGTGTACCACTGGATTTTATGAACAGTTGATTACAGTATTGTCATTATTATTGTTTCAGGATTTTTCCCTTTCCTAGTACAGATTTTTTCCCTTTTGTTGTGCAAAATTGGTGAGCACTATAATTTCCTAAGAAGATGTATTTTATCTCAGTGGTTTAATATCCAACTCCCATGCCCTCAAGCATGTTTTTTGATTTTCTATCTGCTCTATTATTTCAAGCTACCAGCTGTGAAGTTTGTTCTGATTGAACCTTGAGCTGATCAAATATGTTGTCAGTAGCACAAAGTCACATAAATACACACATCATTATATTGGCTCTGGAGAATGAATGCATGCATACAKGAGGCATTTCACACATAAATATTTTAGTAAAAAATTGAATTCTTTGCTGATATTTTCCTCTTGTCTAGTGAAAAGGGATRATCCATTTAACAATTTCTAATTTTTAGAAGTGTTTAGTTATACACAATCATTAGTTCTAGYTGGGGGTTTTGTTTATATGAACATACACATATATATAAATATATACAGAAATAAAATCTTGGTTTCTGCTTGATTTGATTCTCTACTGCCTCTTTTACCTACTGTGAATTTTTTTAATGCATTTTGATATTTGCTTGAAATGTTCTGCAGTATAAACACTGAAACATTTCTGATATATTTCTCAGATCTTTGCAAGTACATTACATTTTAGTCTTATACAGCCCAACTTCACAGATGTAGAAATAGGTATGTTTAAAGAGAAATGGGAAGTAGTTTTTTTGGAGTTTGTTTTCTGTGTGGTTTTTCTTTCAAGTATAGGCTAACACTTGTCAGCTGCGACTATGCTGTCTAGAGAAGATATCACCCCAACAAGAGTGGTATTATGAGTGTGTATTTTGAATTCCTATTTAATAGTGTTGATGACTGTAAATAAGTAATAATTTTATTAGTAGTTGCATCAAGTTTAATCAGGCAAATTTGGATATGATTTCCTCTGCCAGAGCAGAGACTRAAGATGTGTTATGTATCTTTTTTTGTGTGGCATATCTTGGAAAGTGTGGCATTTCACCATTAGAAATGGTATGGCAAAGCATATAAGCCTTATTTTAGTGCTGTAATAGTTAAATTTCAGAAATTTAAATCAATGTCAGAATTATATTCTGCATCACTCTAAATTACAACCAGTAGTTTCCAAAGGAGAGGGGTTACCTCTCATACAGGATTAGCCTTCGAAGTGAAAAGAATGTGGAGGTTCCATAATTAGGCCTTGGCAAATCTTGCTGTCTGAAAGGAGCATGGTACTTCCATGCGTCTGCAGAAGTAAGACACGTTCCTTTTACAGTGTTTACTTGCAAATTTGCAATTGAAATGGACATGATGTCTTCCACTTCAAAACCTATTGATTTGACAGTTGTTAATTCTTGGGGGAACACCAGCATTTTAATATTCTTTCAGTGTGCTTCTATTTCAGCAGTTTAAATCGAGTCATTAAATATTTCTGATGGCTCTAAATTTTTAGAAGAAAAATAGTTCAGCCAAGTCGGTAAATCATTTTGTCATTAGGAGGGGTGATGCCTTGAAAGATAGTAAGGTGATGAGATTTACGCTTGCTGCATGTGAAAAAATTACATTTRCAACATGATAGATCACCTCTGGAATTAAATCTTCCTTTGAATAGGCCATCAGTGCATAGACCAGTGAAATTACAGAAAGTAATGTAAGTATTGGAATGTTAAAGTTATAGTAATTCATCGTTTTAATCTTTAAGTAACATTTARACTACACTGGTAAAAGAAGAAAGGATAGAATGTGCATGGGAATCCCTTGCAAGAGGTGCAAGGGATTTCAAGGCATTATGAAATAAATTGGTTGATACCAAATAATGTTGGTATTGTTAAAAGTTGCAATATTCTAATGGCCTTTAGAAAGCTTTAATAGAATTATTTAGTGATTTTACCATGCTGATGGATTATTACYTCTTTCATTAACTGTATCTGTTGCAAATGGGATATCTCTTTTCCAGGCAGCTTTAGTGCAGCAGTTAACTGCTAAAAAGTCAAAGAAACTTTTACAAGAGTAGGAATTTATAGAAATGTTTTTCCTATGATGTGGGTTTTTTTGATCTTAGAGAACTTCAGTTCAGAGGACTGCAGCGTGCATCCTACTAAACACAGCAACAGTCAATAGATAGCTCTTTACTCCCTTCTCTTCTATTCCTTGTTTCATTAAAGGGCAAATCTATGGAATTGACTTCTCCAAGGCATCTCAGAATAACTGTTGGAATTTAAGTCTGATTAAAGCTTCCATTCTACAGGGTCAGGTGGTTTGGATGGTTCTTCCAGAAAAGCAGTTTGCAATTGTAGGAACACCATGTTGCTGGACCTTAGAATTTATTTTGGCATTTGCAACTAACAGGCCAACATAAGTCACTKTTTGAAACTTTCATTTTTATAGATGAATGGATTGCTGGCCCTGTTTCAAGTATGAATTCAATTTTATGAAAATAGTCACAATAAAGTTAAGATGAATTCTCACAGTTACAAATGTTGCAGGAAAAAGTGTTAGGTCACATCTAAGGCAGAATTAGACAGTGTATACATAAATTACAGTTAATAAGTTAAAATAATAAAAATCTAATATTACTATGGGATTGTCWCTGTTAAAGGTACTTCATAAATATTCAAGGTTTATTTTACACAATTACTGTTCTTGCATTCAGCACTATTTCTGTAGTTCCTAAGTGCAGTTACCCCAGCTGCATATATTAATGAAACATATCTACATGTTTCAGCATTTAAAGTGACGGGAATCTAATGAGCTAACAGGAAATGAAAGGAGATTAACAGGTCTGTATTATGTTCAGAAGTACTTACATAGACTTTTTCTCCCCTTTTATTAATTTATTCTCAACAACCTCTCTTCTGAGACTGGCCCCTGCTGGAAGCTTTATCTTTCTTAACAAATGTGTCATCAGAGCTGCATTAATTGTATCAACTCTCTTCCTAGGCAGCAAAATTAGTTTGAACCTTGACTGTACTTTGACACTAAAGCTYAAACTCTTGAGAAGCACTAAAGGTTTCTCAGAGAAAGTTGTGCCTAACCATGTTAAAAACATTGGGGTGAGAAAGAATTGAAAGCTGTAAGGCAAACTGGAATTTGGTTATTTTATTTCCTCTGATCACATGGGAACTCTTGTGGACAAGTGGCCTCTGTTCTTTGAAATACACTGAGATTCACACTTTCATCCAATATGTGGCTCTCACAGAATAATTATTTTCAAATTAAATACCTTTTGATTAGAAAAGGCCAAGTCATTGAAACATTCTGAGCAGTTCTATTCTTGCTTCAATAAGCCCCTAAATTTTGTTGATAGACATTTGTTTAGACTTTAGGTCTATCTCTAGTATTTACATGATTAGATGCTGTATTTACTCAACTGGATGCAGTATTTTTATGTGTTTTATAGACACTACATTTATTTCAGAAAAGATGAGTTGAGGTTGTGAAAAATTTGCAGTCCACTTACAGTTGCACTGTACTATTAACCATTCTGATGCCTTAATATAACCTATCAAAATTCTTMAAATTTGAAATAAGTTTAAGAAGTATTTGAACAGTTTACAATTTAAAGGCTAATTACTATTGGAGGATTGACCTGTATATGTAGCAAATAGCTGAAGTCTTGAGTTTAAATGAGCATGCCATCTTAAAAATTTTGCATCTTGAATTTTTAACATAATTAGGAACAGAGAAACTATGGATAGTACTTGTAAGTTGTCCCTACTTTTCAAAACATAGGCCTTTTATCTGAAGACTAAATTTGTCTGATCTTGGCTTCTAATGACTAAATTTCCACTATTCTGTGACACCATAAACTGTGGCCAGTTTCTCTCAACTTTTTTTTCTGATTGAGTGCTTGGTACTGAGCAAAGTCATTGACCATTTGGTCACTCTTAGGATCCTTTGCTTTACCTGGTTCACAGCATCTCAGTGTGGCTTTGCAGCAGTAAGCTGGGAAGGGAGTTCGGGGGAGGAAAGAGAACAGTTGCTGAGTGCAGCAACATTATGAAAATCACATTAAGAAATAAAGGTGTACTTCATGCCATATATGAATATGTATTGCAATGCTAATAAACAACTTCATCCTCTCTATAATGCATGATGATAATAATTTTTCATTCTTTCTGATGACTAGATGTTTTACTCTTTAGAGGAAATATGAACAGAAGTGGCTGTTGCTGTCTTTTCACATCAGTGGATAGTATTTTGACCACGAACTAATATACTGTGGATGCCTTGAAAGCATAGTTTGCCTTGTGATTGGTGTCTGTGAGGTAGTTGCAAATTGGATGTTTTGAATTTGTGGGTAACTCATGAAAACATTAGTTGAATACAGAATGTATAGTCTACAGTGCACATGTATAATTTCCAAAGAAGTATGTGATATATAAAATTCTTAATTTTAATAATTTAAACTAAATTACTTTCTGTTCCACTGGATTCTGCAGTGGTATTGCTTATTATCAGATTACAGCAAAAGTATATTTTACTGACTTACTATCACATGTTTAAATAAATTTTAAGTATAATGTGTTAAATGTACACACTCTAAATTACCTCAGTTAGCTGTGGTTAACCCATGAAAAAGAAATACTTTAGAAACCACTGTGGTTCTTTTCATTACTTGAGTATGTATTTGGATTTTTTGTGATATTGACATTGTGGAAAAGGAAAAATGTCTTAACTGGACTAAAATAATCTATAATGCTAGAAATTCTTTAATTATTGATTGATTTTTCTTCAGCCACCTTTATATTCAAAGAATAAATGTCAGAAACAAGCATTTTCTTTTCTACTGAAACTYGCATCTTTTCATCCAACCATGTAATTTGTGATGTGGTAATTTGCACTAGAAATTTTTATGGTCTTAGCTGTAGCTGTGCAATTCCAAGTGTGGGTAGAGGTAATTAAAAGAGAGAGAGGCAGTATTACTTTAAGCAGGTGAGGATGATGAAACTCAGGACTTGTGGATTGAAATGTGTTTCTTTTAGTTGCTATTGGCTGATAAAACTGAGCTTAAGTTCTCTTTGATCATGTTACACTTGTCTACTTGTCCTCAGATTGGCACCTGTAAGTCCTTTTAAGGATATGAAATGAAACAAATAAAGAAATGTGGTTTTATTAAATATTTGCAATAAGATTTTGCTGGTAGCCGCTGAGAAGTTTGTTTAATCTGGGAAATTAATTTTGTGCTAAACATCTACTCTTACCTCTACAATCTTAGATTGTTTCCCATATTTTGCTCAAAGAAGTTGGATTTTTTTCCTGTCATATTTGTTGGCTTTGTTGTGCATTTTTAATGTAACATCACCTGTGATTTGTTGCGTATTCCTCCAGGACAAAACATTTTAAACTATTTCTGACTCTTTTGCATCTTAATTCATTTCTGGGTTAGCCACAAGCGAGGCCTCTTTATTTTTTGTATGAAAATTTGCAGACTTGTTTTGATGTTGACTCCCATTTCACTGGTCTTACTCAGCCAGTCAGTACTGATCATTTTAGAAGCAACCTGCATTCCCAAGAAAGTAGGGATTGTGGGATTGTGTAATGAATGTTTCCATTGCAGCCCCCTTCACTACCTGTASCTTATTTATGAGCAAGTAATGCAGCAGAAAAGCAGTGAGCATAAATAACATGATACAGAGAACATACTTAAAATTGGGATCTAARCTGCCTGTACTGCCTCTGTAKTTTTGGGAGTTATCTTCAGAYTTATTCCTGCATGCCACTAGAATTSCATCKCAAGAGTGTGAAGCTGRATTTTGGAATTAATATTGATTTACTGGGCTGCTTCACATCTTTCTTGGTAATGTATATGCTGGTAACTCCTCCTCAGTATATTAGAATGCTCCATTGCTGCTCTGTCAAACTGCACTGTTACACAAAATGGAATTGCATTTGAGCATCTGCTGTGGTCAACTTCAGATAATTTTCCTAGYTTTCAGTGTATTTTAATGTAATATTCACTGGAAATTAGCAATGCTAAACAATTAATCTTGCTGAAGAAAAAGTGCCCTAAGAAAGAGAAAGTATAAAATGCCCAGATTGATCATGACAGCATAAATCRATCCTACTGAATTATTATGGGAAGTCCTTGTTTGTCATGTCTAAAAAAGATAGGGTCTTTTTCCAAGCTTCTGTACATGCATATCATRCACTCAGACTGTTCTTTACAGTAAAAAGTGATAGGCTTGAGTGACAACGGATTTCCTTTAATACTTTCAGGAGCAACAGGGTGGAAAACAGCCATATGAAATGGGAAGTTTGGGCAATGTGTCATTAAAGAGAAGACAACTGATATGTTGAAGTAATTGTTGGCATTAGCCAGAAACAGTTTCATACTTCTGGTAAAACTTGGTCTGTCAAAGAACGGCTTAAAGCCCCAAATCATAAGTAATTTTTGAGTTACATGATCCTGCCAAACTTCCTGTGAAGCTGGCAGTTTCTAAAAAAAATTTGTCTCAATTTAGCATATTGTAAAATTTTCTCATGTAGACTATAAGGGAACTTGGAGAGATGGAAAAGTCTGGAGGACCAAAACCTCCTTCCTTTCCGTTCTTCCTCTTCCTCTTCCTCTTCCTCTTCCTCTTCCT